>VUYV01000126.1:367135-399780 GCA_008711295.1 Anarhynchus alexandrinus
GTTCTGTAAGAAAGCTAAGCAAAAGTGCTAGGATTCAGGGGGGGACCTTACTCCTAGACTTAAAGGGCTTGCCCTCCACAACAAAGAGGGGGTAGGTATTCTGCACACACAGGGGGGGATATATTGAAAAATGGACAATAACATAATGGTTCTGTAGGTGGATGAGGTGGCTATTCTAACAAAGTTACAGGGCACTGTGCGTCATTACTGTTAACTAATCAGAGCTGTCCCCTTCTCTGATAAAAATGGAAGGAAAGGTGATCAAAAATATGAGACAGTTAGGGCACCCACTGCCTGGGCTAGAAGGCTGAGCTACCAGTCAAGAAAGCTAAATCTAATGTTCCTTTTCAGTAACTGAAGTAGTATTTTGCATCTACTCCACCATGTATGTTTGTCAGATTTATAGTTAGATGCTATTTCATGGTTTTATTTGCTTTTTTTGTTGCTTTAATTCAAACAGAACAGGACTTGTAGAGTAACATTTGAGACAATTTTTATCTTGCAAAGAGGGAGTTGGGAGTGAAGTTAGTCAACACTGTCCTGGTCATAATATTCAAGTGACTTTGAGAATCAGTGTGTAGATAATTCACAAATTTCTGTGCTTTTAAATTCTGAAGTGCAGAGGTCAAAAATTAAGCCATTCTTATTTAATTTAAATCCAACATACATAGTTGGATTGAATGGATGAAAACACTAGTTACAATGCACAATTCTTTTTGTTGTATTGATCTATACCCGCTCTCATCTACACATGATCCTCCTGCATGAGCACTATCCTACCCTAGTTCCTCTAAACCGATCATGAAACAAAGACCAGATGGCCACTGTGGCTGAAACTTTACTCACTGTCCTATTTTTGCCAGGGCCAAAACAATAATATCCTCTCTGGCAGATGTAAAATATGACCCTCTCCCGAAGATGTTCAACAATACATGGTGCTGCCGAGCAATGGGACCTTTGCTGGACATTCACCCTTCACGGCACTGCGCTGCCAAATCCTGTCAGGCCTGTCTGCGTAAGACTGGGGGTACAGCTCCTCAGGTAAAAGCAGCTCTTGGGTTGGTTTTTTTTCGCCTCACTGCAGACCGTGTAGCCAGTTTAAATTCATCTGCTCTGGGAGTGTTTTGTACTAACTTCCCCTTGAATTCTTCTAGTAAAAAAGTTCATTCACTTACGGAAACGTTGTGGTAAGTTTCATCTCCACGGCTGAAACTGCTCAAGCCTACTTACCGTTTCCTCCTTTATGAACAAACTTATCTGCCGGCTGAGGGCACCGGGCGGCTGTAAATCCCCGCAGCTCTGCGGGCAGCCCGTGACCCTGCTCCGGGGCGCCCACAGCGGCTCTCGCTCCTCACGAAGGGCCGGGGCCGGGGTCGGGGCGGGTTCCCGCCCAGCCGCCCCGAGGAGGGGCACCCCGGGCCTGTCCCGCTCCCCTCCGCAGGACGGGGCACCCGCGGGCCGCGTCTCTCTCCCTCCCGGCCGGGGAGGCCTCTGCCTCCCTCAGAGCCCCTTGTGTGTGTGGGGGTGGGCTGCTGAGCGCCAGCAGCCACCGCTCGCTCCAGCCGCGCCGCGGCCTCACTCCTCTCTCCCGGCCCTTCCTCCTCACGGTTCCCAGGAGCTCTGCCCTCAGAGCCTCCTCAGCCCACCGGCTGCGGCCCAACTCACTCGCACGCCCTGCGTGGGAAGCCCCGGCAGCGCTGCCCGTTGCAGCTCCCCAGCGCGGAGGTCGGGGCTGCTCCCTGTGAGACGCCGGGGGCCGGCGGCGGGAGGGCGCGGAGCGGAGGGCGGGCTGCGCTGGGCGGCGGGGCCGGGGCTCCCGCGCTCAGGAGTGGCCCCGGCAGGGGGAGAGGTCCGTGAGGGAGGCAGGGCAGGGGAGCGGGTGGAACTTTCCACAGGAATGCACCCTTTGGCCGCCGCGGAAGGTGGCGGTCGGAGACAGGCTTCGTGCTGTTTCGAAACCGGCCGGAGCGGCGGCCGGCCGAAGTCCGCCGCCTCGCCCACGCCGCGGGAGTGCTGGGGCGCCCCGCTGTCCCCCCGCGCAGCAGCCGGAATGGGGGCGGCGGGGCAGACCCAGCGCTGAGGCGGCTTCCCCGTCCCTTCCCGGGGGCGCTTTAACTTTTTCACTCAGTCCCTAAGTGGGGCAGACAAAAGGCTTTTGTTTTGGAGTGGGTTTTTTTGGTTGTTTTTTTTTTTTTTTTTTCCTTAAAGCAAACAAATTCTACAGCGTTGTCACCTCGGCTGCGACGCCGTTTCGCAGCGGAAGCGTTGGGAGCCGTGAGGCGGCTCGAGGCGAAGAGGGGGCGGGGGAGAAGCGGCGGGAAGCCTCCCGTCGTGAGGGGGCGCGCGCCCTGGGGCGGGCGGGCAGTGCCGGGGCTGCCCCTCCCCGGGCACCGGCGGAGCGCCCGGGTCCTGCCGGGGGGGGGGCGGCGCGGAGCCGGGGGCTGCCTGTGTGAGGTGGGCTGGAGTCTGCAGTGCCAGGCTTCGATTGCCCTCCGTGCCTGTGTAAATGCGCATTTTGGCAGTGAGCACATAGTAAACCGAGTTGTGTCCCGTCCCCCCCCCGCCTCAGTCCCTGTTAACTAACTCGTTACCTCAGCAGGGATGACAAGTGACGAGGTGTGCGTTCAACAATAATTCTCAGTGGTATCCCACTGGGTAGCCGAAGGTGCTAAAAATACTACAGGGCCTTTGTAACTGTCGTGAAACTTACTTTGCTATTGGCTTTGTCCTCTAAGTGTCTTCATTGTACCCTACTTCAGGCTAAACTGCCTTAAAAGGTGGTGGTAGGGAGAAGATTCCCGGGAAATCCCTTGGGAAACGGCCAAGAATTGGTATGGTGCGAAGAGTCATAGAATCATAGAATGGTTGAGGTTGGAAAGGACCTTGAAGATCATCTAGTCCAACCCCCCTGCCATAGGCAGGGACACCTCCCACCAGACCAGGTTGCCCAAGGCCACGTCCAGCCTGGCCTTGAACACCTCCAGGGATGGGGACTCAACAACCTCTCTGGGCAACCTGTTCCAGTGCCTCACCACCCTCAAAGTGAAAAACTTCTTCCTAATGTTCAATCTAAACCTGCCCTCTTCCAGTTTGAAGCCATTCCCCCTTGTCCTGTCACTACATGCCCTAGTAAAAAGTCCTTCCCCAGCTCTCCTGTAGGCCCCCTTTAGGTACTGAAAGGCCGCAATAAGATCTCCCCGGAGCCTTCTCTTCTCCAGGCTGAACAGCCCCAACTCCTTCAGCCTCTCCTCATAGGAGAGGTGCTCCAGCCCTCGGATCATCCTCGTGGCCCTCCTCTGGACACGCTCCAGCAGGTCCATGTCCTTCTTATGTTGGGGACTCCAGAGCTGGACGCAGTACTCCAGGTGGGGTCTCACGAGAGTGGAGTAGAGGGGCAGAATCCCCCCCCTCGCCCTGCTGGCCACACTTCTTTTGATGCAGCACCGGATGCGGTTGGCCTTCTGGGCTGCGATCGCACATTGCTGGCTCATGTTGAGCTTCTCGTCGATCAGCACACCCAGGTCCTTCTCCTCAGTGCTGCTCTCCAGCCATTCCCCGCCCAACCTGTAATTGTGCTTGGGATTGCCCCGACCCAGATGTAAGACCTTGCACTTGGCCTTGTTGAATTGCATGAAGTTGGCTTGGGCCCACCTCTCCAGCCTGTCCAGGTCCCTCTGGATGGCATCCCTCCCTTCCAGCGTGTCTACCTCGCCAAACAGCTTGGTATCATCGGCAAACTTGCTGAGGGTGCTCTCGACCCCACTGTCCATATCTCCTACAAAGATGTTGAACAGTACAGGTCCCAGCACCGACCCCTGAGGAACACCACTTGTCACTGACAGAGTGACAGAGTGACAGGTCTGGTCACTGACAGAGTCAGTGCCGCTGCTCTTCTGGGTTGCTGGGGGATGAACCCGAGAGCCTTGTTTTCTCATTCAGAATGCTCATGGTGGAATAACGATGATCTAATGAAGACTAATCATGATATTCGTTGTGAGAATGTACGCTTTCTCCAGACATCTTGTAATGAGAGTAGTCTCTGCTACAATATTTTCGATATTGCTTGTAGATGCTGATTATTTTCTCAAGTCCTTCCTTATTGCTCTGCTTGGAATGTGCTGGATGATTAATAATTTTCTGGGATAATTGCTTGTGAATGTTTTTGCTTTTAGTTAGATAAGCAGAAAATAATGGACAGTCTCTGGGCGGTTGGTTATTCGTATTTAGGCACCAAACTGTGAACTTCTGAATAATTGTTCATTAATGGAAAAGAATAATTGTCCCCTGTGGAACTGTGGGTAAATGTGTAGCTGATGTAAGTGGTCTTTAATCTTCACAGTGATTAAGAATGCTTGAAACAAAGCTTATGAGTGTTTGCAGTGTTTCAATAATTTTAAACATCTTCAATGCTCATATTCAGTAAGCAAATAAGAAGTCCATAGGAAATATGCATTCAATGTGTATAAGAATATACAAAAAAATATAAATATGCATGAAATATGTACATTTAAGAACTAGACTATTTCTTTTCAGTGACTAGTGGGGGTTGGATCTCTGATTATATAGCACCAGCTGCAGTGTGGTCCTAGTCCTGGTCCCTTACTAGAGCTCTTAAGTGCTCTGGCGACACTAGTAAGAATCAATAATTATCTTTTCTTTCCTGCAAAAAAAAAAAAGTTATTTTGTTGATTCCTTCAATTTCAATAAGTTCTGCCCATAACATGGGGCTGAAACAAGACCTAAAAGTGTAGGCTGAATTACTTCTCTGCAACCCTGACCCTCACATGGAACAGACTTGCAAGCACCAGTCTGTAGAGCTCACGATTAGGATCTCATGGCAATTGGTGTTTTGTTTTTCTGTTAGAGAGAAGTGGGAGAGCAGGATGGATTCTGCTATAAGCATTACTACAGTTGATTCAGGCTACATCAAAACCCTTAGAAAGACAATAAACCAATGCAGGAATTAGCACAAAGTTTAGTGAAATTTTAGAATAGATACTGTTTGTGTCACAGTATAAGTTGTGTTTTTGGAAAAGCAGAGCCCTTAAGTTTGTACGGATGACCACAATTTGTTTACACAGTACCGCTCGGGTAAATCAATTACGGAAATATCAAAGGTACTCACTTGTACTGTCTATAATGTTATGTTCACATAGAAATGAACTATCAGCTCTGGATTTTACTGACACGATGGGTAGAAGTTTTATTTTCTAAGAGGTCTTTTCAGCTTAATTTTTAAAATCTTCATCAAAGTTTGAAATAATTGTGAAAGAAGAGATGTGTTAAACAACTTTGTCTCATTGTAGAGCTTCTTCCCTACAGATTTATTTTCTCATTTGGGCAGGCAGTGCTATGTACTTTCTATTAACCTGTTTTTTAGAGGTTGATGACAAGATGTTCTATAATGAAATTTGAAATATTTTACAAGGAAAAAAGCATAGAAACATCTATGCTTGAAATTATAGTTCAAAGACGTAAGAAAAAATGAATTCGTGTGTAAAGGGCATAACTTTTTTTTTTTGCTATAGAAAAAATAATTATTAGAGATACTGTAAATATAGTCACAATAGGAAAAAGTGAATTAGTAAATACACATTTCTCAGGAATAAAACAGTATGGAAAAACAGAAAAGAACCAAAACCGCTAAAGAGTAATGGATGGGTCCACATGCTAAAATTCTGTGGTCCTAATTATTGAATATAGATGAGCATAAATCAGGATTATCTGCAGTGTCAGAAACTTAAACAAAAGCAGGACATTATCTTTTTTAAGCGACAAGCTATAAAAGCTCTGACTGAAGTAGACAAGAAACAAAAGTGAGTTTGCTGTATTATCTATATGGATGCTCTAGGCTTAGTGACTGTTCAAGATTTTCTGTAATTTAACCTGCTCCAGTTTTGCTACCTTTTCTTGCAGCTAATACTAACAACTTGTACTAATTTCTACTCTAGCTTTTACAAGAAAGTGTCTTCAGCTATGAATAACTTGAGAGGACTATAGTCTATAGCAGAGCACCAAGTGTCACGAGCATCTGTTACTGTTTAAATGTGCAAAGCAGCAGTTATATGTAAGTCCTTAATGAAGTGTTAGAATCCAGGCTAATGCTTCTCAGTTTCTGTGTTTTTAAGCTTAGCTAGTAGAAGGTCAATTTGAGTAGAATATTTTCTAGAATTTTATTCAGAATCTGNATGAGCCACTTTTGAAAGTCATGATAATCATGTTTATTCTTCCCTTCTCTCATTAAGCAAATGACAACTAAAAATTCTGTCACTTTTTTCTAGCCTGTCTTTTTATTGAAACTTTTCATATTGTATGCAAGGGAAAACTTCAGGTGAGAAAGCCAAACTTCAGTCCACAAAGTTGTGCCTGTTGATGTCTGACTGTTCAAATGAAGGTAAAAATTCCGCAATTCACTCAGTAGAAGTGAACTTCAAGATTTCATGCTAGTCTTTTAACTCCCTCCCCCCATGTCTTTTGACTTGAATCCCATGATTCCTGTACCAAGTCTATAAAATTTAACTGGACAGAAAACAGGGAATATTCTAGAAGTTCAATACATTCTTTCTACGTGTGGAGTTTTCTCATGTCTTTTCAATAACTGTGAACTACTGCGATTGTCACAGGAGTATTTTTGCAGGACCTTGATAACAGCAGGGAAAAAAAGCCTTTGAGGTGAACTTCTGTGTAGTGCAGCACAGTGATCATATTTAGAAGTATTAAACATCAGTTATAGTGTTCAAAGCACTTTGAAAGTTTAAATTATTTTAGTTTCATTATACAGTCTACCAACCGTATAATTTAAAGTATCCAGCAGTTATGGTAAGAGTGGTCAGAAATAGTTAATTAGAATCAGATGCTCCAATAGCCATTCCCTCATGGAGGAATTGTCTTCTGGGACTCAAGGAGTTTTCCCCCAGCTCTTCAGTGTTCCTTCTTCCTGATGCCCAATGACTTCTCTTTTGATGAGACGTTAACTTAAAAAAAGTGGTTTCATGAAGCAGCCGAGTAAATTCAGCAGTTAAGCAGGTGTAGACCTGTAGCACAAAGTTCTGGCTGTGTTCCCTGTTTTGAACACGAAAAATGGAGGAGTTTTCCATATCACTGCAAGGGCTCCTCCTGCAGGTGTCCAATATTTTGTGGGTTTGTTGTCAATTTGTGCAAATCGGTGATGCTACCTTATACTTGGCTACTCAGAGGATTGCCCTTTCTGTCCTTGGCTCAGGGAATTAACATCTGATCTTTTCTGTCACTTTGTCCCATCATTATCATCTGAATATTTTTATTCATCTTCTGTTGCTTTTCTCCAGTACTGTCATCACCCATTTCCTGTCATGCAGTGCCCTGCTGAGCGCTGACTTATTTTATTTTTTTTAGCAGGTTATTCATTATTCCTTTCAGTTTCCATTTTCTAGAACTGCCCTGTTTGGATCTTCCTAACTAGCATGAAGACAGTGCTTCTGTCTTGTTGAGTCAATCCTACGTGCAAGCATACAACAAAAAGGCACCCATCTTTCTTCAGTCATGTTGACAGTAGAGAAAAAATGTATCAATTTTTAATAAGACATTCTGTAAGAAATTTCCATGAGACACGCTAAATAAATGCCCTTGCATGACTGGAATAAGTATAATGATGAAGGCTGCAAATAAATGTTATATATATGTATATACGTGCAAGGAGTATATGTCGTTGATGTGTTATGTTGTTGACCTGATCACACAAAATTTAAGCTTCTGTGCCTATTCATTTGAATCTTGTCACTTGGCACACTGACTATAGCAATTGACCTGTATGTTACTGGTTATTCATAGGGATCCTACTACTCAGTGGCACAAATAGGGATACAGTGGAAAACGTGAGCTTTAGGGTTTGTTTCTACATACATTTGAGCTCTTTTATCTAGAGCAAGTCTGCCTTTAAGAAAGTTGCTCCACGTCTCTCCCTCAATTCTTCATTTGTACTTGGGCCTTAAATATTAATGAATATGTTCCCTAAACTGTTCTTAGTAAACTGCTCAAATACTGTTGCAGTGGCCATGTAAACTTCAACATAAATACCATCCTGTTATTTCTACACCAGTTAATCCTGTTTTTTCTCCATTGTTCTCACAAAATGGATAATAATCACTTTCACAAAGTACAGTTAATGGTTGTGTTTGTCATCCATTAAACCTCAAAAGTGGCTGTGGTACCTAAATACTTCTTTAAAGCACTTGAAAATCCTTTATGATGAAAAGTATGTATAGACATAAAATATAATAGTATTCTTGCCTCAGTTTTGTGATGTAATCTTTTAAATTAATCTCAACATTTCACGTTAGCACATTTCATTAAATGCATTATGGATACCTTTTGCGCTTAGGAATATGTTTGCATTCTTGAACTTGCATTTCAATTGAGAACAGAAGTTGATGTTTCACGTTTTCGTTAAATATTTGTAGGAATAGCTCACGTAAAAACAAGTGTCACTGGCAGTCACCGTGCAATTCAAGGTATGCATTATAATAGAGATGGCTGATTTTGTAAGCAATACTAGTTGCTGCCCTGCTAACACTAGTCCTAACTATTAGAGAGTGGGACTTAGATGCAGAAAGGTATGTTTAGAAAGTGTTAATAAACTTACATTTATATCCCAAACAAGCCAGTTGGAACAAGGGGCGCTATTAGTTATCTAGGAAGCCAATGATATTTCTGATTTAATGGCTAGATTACAGAATTCTGAAAGATACTTTGTTACACTGTTGTAGTGGAAGATGGAGGTTTTGGAGTTAGCACAATATTTGGCTGTAAAACTGAAAGCAGCATCAAAGTAAATTACATTGTGTAAATTGTCTTTCCCTGCTTTATTCAACCAACGGGCTGTCCTATGAAAGATATGAATGTTTATTTCTCAGTTTGGAGACAGGATGTGGATTTTTGTTACATCTTTTTTTACACTGGGATAACTTAGTTTACTTCAGTGAAATCAACACCTAATTTCATCAACATGAGAATCCAAATATTGATGGATGTAAGAGAAAGCCTTAATGGAAAGCTTTATTTATGGTCAGTGATAAAAAAACAATATAAAATGTGCTTAGTTCCCATAACTGTATTAATAGAAACATATCTGACTGTATTAATAGAAACATATCTGATCACTGTGAGGTGAATAATCCTTAAAAGAAAATTGTTATAAGTAGCGCATGAAAATTGCGTAAAGCTAACCATTTAGGATAAGAGGTGCTCATAAGCATTTGATGTGATAGTCTTCCTGTTCAGTTTTATCCAAAAATACGTATGGCCTGGTTTTGCTTTAGAGAGTCATTGACAAGGCTGTTGCAGAAATTAAGTGTTTAAGCAGTGGTGAGGTGAAAGAAGCTTTTGTTGCACTGTATGTTGTCTTCTGCTCAAAAAACTGGAGAGCAAACCAAAAAACTTGAAGTAAAAGCTGTGATAAAGATTCAAGATGTCTAATCCTTCAGATGAGGACTGAGAATATTTTCTTTACGGTTTCCTAATTCACTAAGGAATTCATTGAGGATGGGAGAAAGAGTTTAGACTTGTTAATCTAACAAAAATGTGAACGAAAAAGAACAATCTGTAAGGGGTTTTAATACCTCATAATGAAACAGATCTCACCATTTTCCTTCCCAAGTCTCCTTCAACAGAAGTTGTTGATGTATAGTAAAATCAAGTCAAGCAATCTCTCTGCAGATAAGGCTCCTGTGTGGATTTATCGAAGTAGTGGATATTCCTTGAGATTTAGGAAGGACTGATCTTTTACTTGCACATAATTTTGCTTGCAGCAAAACTTCTTTCATTTTAATTTGAATACACAGTCAGATAGAGGAACTGTTTTGCAAGTTTTTAATGTTTGCATAATTCAGAAAGGAAATCCTTGAAGACCTAAGAAAGATGGCCTCAGGCTAGTTTTTCTAATACCCAAAAGCCACAGCTTAGCAGTTGTTGCCTGGACAAGGTTTTAGTTTTCTTCAAGTTTTTTATTTTTCAGTAACTTATCATTACATATTCTTGGTCCAAATGTCTTACAGTCATGCAGCAGTTTTTCATTTCTGTTCAGACAACCAGCATCTGCAGAGCTGAGATTCATGTGCAGACAAGATACACTTATTCAAAAGGCAAATAATGTATTTTTGTAGTCCATGCAGCTAAGTAATTTTTGTTTGTTGTTCAATGAAAAGTGCAGATTCAAACCTCTGAAATTTAACAATTAAAGTTAGCTTCACTAAATTGTAGGCAATATAAAAAATAAAAAAAATCCTTGTTTTACATTTATTGAATAGTTTTACAATTTTGTTACTTACCATAATAATACTTACCAATATAAATAACTAAACACAACAGTTAAATCTATTCTCAAATTGAATAAAATTCCTTGCTCTAAATGAAAGGAAATTTTTGCTTTTTTTGAACTGCCAGTAAGTTAAAATATAGTTCCATAGTTCTACAGCTAATGCAAATATCTAAACCTACATTTTTTTTGCAGTCATTTCTGAAATGGTGCTTAGCAGCTTCACCTTGTCTATTGTTTCAGTTTAACATAAAAGCTTGTTTTGTTGGTGATGGAATTTTCTTCAGTTTAATTTTTTTTTTCTGTATTCCTTTATGTAAGAAATGTAAGGAATATCAAGTCTTGTCTTTTGCAAGTCTTCTATATGACTAAATGCAAGATCTACATGCTTAAAAAGAAATAGTGAAAAAGAGGGCTGAAACTGTAATGATATTAACTCCAAAACGTTAATTTGTTATTGTTAAAAAAAGTGGGAAATACAGAGGTTTTAACCAGGCTAATATTACTTTCAACCACTTGACGTTAAATTAACTTGACCTTAACATCTGTTGAGGTTTTGTCATTGCACCATCTGCACTGGTGCACAGACCAAACATTCTAAGTTAAAGATCAAAGGTAAAAAAACCCCACACCTGTATTTGTGAAAGGAGGGAAATATATGTAAAAGATCAGACCTTCCAGGAAGTAAGGCTTATTATCAGCCCATTTTTTTCATCTAATGCAGGGATGGATTAAGGTTAAAATGCTTGGATTAAAAATGGGTACTTGTCATTACCTGCTGTACTCCACTGCTTTCTGCATCAGCACCATTAGATTTCAGAGAAAGCACAAAAAGGGCAAAAAATTTCAATTAATCCATTTTGTCTATCCAATCTCCTGTTGACGAAGGTTTAAAGAGTTGTAGTGGTGTTCAGCATATCAGGGTGGACATCTGGTTCTGTGTAGTGCTGTCACCTGTATGTCTCTCTCCATATTGTAAGGTATTTCTTTCCATATTTACTGACTTTCAACCTAAATACATTAGGTTTTCTTTGTGGTGTTTTGAAAATTTGCTGACGTGAGTGATGGCATGGCATGTGGGTAGGGGGAAGCACTGAGATATAACTTGCCTGGGAGAAAAAAAAAAAAGGATAATTAAAGGTCTCAGCACACAGCTTAGGCTATGAATGATTCGTAATGAAGTTGGTTTTGGGAATAAAAAGTAGTTCTACCCAGACTGAAGAGATTGTATCATTTTATCAACGGAGATGAGTCTGGCACCTTGTGTCCTGCTGAATTTGGTACTGAGTGGCTGTAGTGGCGGGGGCAAAATAAACTGGTAAGATAAGAAGGGGAAATCATCCACCTTCCTCTTTTTCCTGTCTATTCTGCATCAAAAGCAATTTGAATGAGCAAACGAATAGTTTCTTACGCTGACTTGAAGCCATTGAGGGAAACTGATTCTTCGTGCACTAGAAGGATGCTGCAGTGGCTACACTTGGGTGACTTCTAATCCTCTGTGGGATAATGGCTTGAATCCATAGCTGCTGTGTTCAGCTTTACTAATCGGGTTTCTTTTCTTTAAAATTGTGAGAAGCTACTCACCTTAGCAAGAATACACTTGTCCTAAAGGATTTATGGTGGAGAGGGAAACTTGCTAAGTTCAAAGTCAGTACTTGGTATTATTGAGATAACCTCTCGCTCAATAATGTTTGACTCCAAGACAAACAAGTCTCAAATGTTGATAGTAATCAGTGTTTTAAACATGATAATCCATCTTTTAAAAGGAAGGGTGTCATCTCTTTTCTGAGGAATACAATGGTAGTGTAGAGCCAAAGCAGTAAATCCTACTTATTACAAGAAAAGATCCCTTAGTACATAAAATTTCCAGAGGTTTTGATATATTCTTCCTTTCTTATGATCTGTCCTTATGGTCCAGATATGTATTTTGATAAGTACTACACAAATATAAAATTAATATTCCATTTTCCAAGATGTCCACCTCATTTGCAGTCTAAAAGGTTTGACTAAGAAGTTAGATCTACCTTTATTCTTTTAAGTTCAGTGCTGAAGCACCTAAGCACCATTTAAAAAAAAAAAAAGAAAAAAAAAAAAGAAAAAGCTATCCATAAGCTACTGCTTATGCTACCATTAGCTACATAAGATAACTGCTGTGTGGTGACTATGGCTTGTCATGCTATTTGTAGTAATCTTGTTACTTTGTTCTCCCCTTGTTCATTTGTTATCTGTGAGCACACTTGTGTACTTCTGGCTCAGGAATTTGCTGGAAATTAATTTAACAATAACTTAATGTCATTTTCTGAGAGAAAGCTAACTTATTGTGCCTTTAGCAAAAAAATCCACCATAAACAACCCTCCCTCCCCCCAACATAACAACCCAAACATCAAACAATATGGATTTTTCTTTTCTGTTGGTATGTGCATGTTTGCTGAAAGAAGAAATTGACTGTAGAAGAAGATAGTAAAGCTAATTAGACACAAAAATCCCACCAGATGTGCAAAACAAAAAGACAATTTATTTTGTCATGTATGTTTTAATAGCTCAAGGGGATACCTGTAACTAGAGGAAACTGAAAGTGTGATTTCTGTCTTCAAATTTGTGTTATTTCTTTAAAGCCGGTAATTTGAAAATACTAAAGATCACAGAGAATGCTGTGCAGATATGACTGCTCAGTTTGGGTTTTTTAAAAAAAAAACACACAACTTTTCTTTCTTACAGTCTGTTGTGTGTGGCTTAGAAACAGGTATGTACAAATAGAAAGCTTTAAAAAAATCCAATTTCCAATCTGTGATTGCTAAAATAAATCAGAAGTGGCATACATTCTTTACGTACCTAGAGCTTGTATTGCACCGTCCTCCTTTAAATTTTCTCTCTCTTTCTTGCTGTCTCCCTGATTAAACATATTCCAGTTACATTTGTCTTCTGCATCTCAGTGCTCCCAGGGACTTGCCTCCCTTCTCAGAAGGATTTCTAGTTGCCTCCCAACTTCTCCCTACAAACTCTTAGGATAAAGGGCATTGCTCAGTCCTGCAGGAGAGGAGGAGTTCCATGTTTGTTGCATAACTTCTGGTCGATCCAAAGGAACAGTGCAATTCTGACAGTTTGTTTCAGCTCATTGTATTGCCAAAGACAGTATAGTTCATGAGTTCCAGGGCTGTTGCATTTTAAAAAGTTGCATTTTAAAAAGTATGGCTTAGTTTCTTTTACAAGAAATGTTTTCACCTTACGTATAGTGAAGGAGACATATATACTGGTACAGAAAACGTCCCACAAACATGTGATGTACAAACTTATGCTAGTATGATGACTTTATATGCTTATACCATATCTCTCTTGATCTTTATCAGTCTCTGCAGCTTGAGACAAATAGTTTTCATCTAGCTAAAAAAGAAAGGAAGTAAACATCAGGTTCTTCATTCTGTGATTTCTAGAGATTTTTCTGAGTGCATGGGAGAAGAATGGCTTTGTTATTCATGAAATGATACTGAAATTCAAAATTCTAAGTGTGGGTTTTTTTTTTTTTTCATGTCTTCTCCACCCACCCCAACACCAGGTAAACATGCAATCCAGAGACTGATGGACAGATGGGGATATGTTAGCTATGATCAGCCTATTTTAATTCCTGGCTGTATTTCTTCACAAGGTTCTGCTTCTGGGCTGAGAAAGTGGTATGGCATTGCACCAGCAGATCTTCATAATCTCAGTGCTGTATTGGTTGAAAAAGGAGTGGAAACACAATTTCAGTCCTATTTCATGAGTATAAGTTGAAGCGTCAGTACAGATGGTAAGATTGTTGTCACAGTGGCTGGTGGGGATCTTAAGGAGAAAAAGAAAATTAACTGCAGAGGGTAATGCCAGAAATGTGGCATGAGCAAATAAAAGGTATCCTACTGCCTTTCAGCTTAACCATCAAGGTTGAAAGCAGATAATTTTTCTGAAGAGATTGGTTTGTGTAAACCTATGTGCTTCCAAATCAATAGAAGTATTTTCTCCTGGGCTGGCTAATATATTAACTGACTTTGTGGCTCTAGGTGCATCGTTGCAGTGCATGCAGGTAGCCCCTCTAAGGAGTCATTGGGACATGGGAATGCCATTGGGAACCATGGACAGGACAAGACTTGTAGGCAAAAGTACTATGTTAAGAAAAAATAGCTAAATTTTTGGTCATCAAACCTTTTTTATGTTAGAAACAAAAGCTAAATACAAATGGGAAAATTTGTCAATGTCAAATGACAAAGCTAAATGTCAAAGCTAAATACAAGCTGGGAAAAATGTTTGGAGTCTAGGGAAGAGGGCTACGAAGATAATTAGGGGATTAGAACATCTCTTTTATGAGGAAAGACTGAGGGACTTGGGTCTTTTTAGTCTAGAGAAAAGAAGACTGAGGGGGGGGATCTTATTAATGCTTATAAATACTTAAAGGGAGGGTGCCAGGGGGATGGGAACAGTCTTTTTTTCAGTGGTGCCCAGTGATAGGACAAGAGGTAATGGGCACAATCTTGAACATAGGAAGTTCCATCTTAACATGAGGAGGGACTTCCTTACTTTGAGGGCAGCACAGCACTGTCACAGCCTGCCCAGAGAGGTGGTGGAGTCTCCCACGCTGGAGACATTCAAAACCTGCCTGGATGCCGTCCTATGCAACTTACTGTAGGTGACCCTGCTCTGGCAGGGGGGTTGGACTAGATGATCTCCAGAGGTCCCTTCCAACCCTGACCATTCTGTGATTCTGTGAAGAGAGTATCTTACTGATATTCTCACAAAAGATAAGGTGTTATTTGTGGAGTGCAGTGGACATAAAGGTAGCTTATAGCCTATGGACATGGAGAGGGTGAGAAATTGTAGTATCCTATAAAACTTCAGAGTCTACTTTTCCCCAGCACAATTATGAATTCTGGTTCCCAGATCTGGGACCACACTTGTTAGAATATAATATATTTCATATAGGATCTTCTGCCTTCAATGGGATGTTTTTAGGTCTGCAATGAAAAGACTGAACATCACGTTATTACAGCTGCAAGGACAGACATGGGTACAAAGATACAATGGAAATATACCTGAGACTGAGAGGAGAGTGGAAAAACAGAGAGTATTATTTAAATGTTTTGTGCTTTAATAACTTAGATGTTTTTTGCTTTAGAGTGATGAGCGTGGCATGAACCGGATAAAACAAATTGAAAAAGGTATTACAGTCTCTGGTGTTAGTTCTGTAAACAGGTCAAAGGATCAAGTAGATGCCAAATATTAAAATTACTAAGTTTTATTCTGAGAAACGATTGTCACAGAAGCTTTCTCTGTTTAATATTCTATGAGATGAAACAACTTTTATTTTTTATTGATCAGCAAACATCAACTTTACTTCTAGCCAGCATCAAAGAACTGACAGCCACAAAGATCTGTGCAACCAGCAAAGGAATTGAACATTTTCAGCGTATTTGATGCAGTTGTACAGAAAAGTTTCAAAGACAACCTGCAGTTGGTAATCAAAGAGTAAGAATATTTTAAAGTAGTTGTTTTCTTCACTTATTTTAGTTTGGGAAGAAGAAGGTGGGGAATAGGGAAGTGACAGTTGGAGTAAAAGTGACAAGTATGGAGTAAAAATTTTTCCCCTGCTGAAATTAGTAAAAAGGGATCCAAAAAAGAAAAAATAGTAGTTTTATACTTCCTTCAGATGTTTAATGAAAGAGGGATTTGAGCCCTGTGTTTTGGGAGACTGAGAACAAGGCTATGGGAAAATTAGCCTGTTTCTTTTCCGTAACTTCATCTCTCCTTCTGTTCTCAAATGGATGCTTAGAGCCAGGGTAGCACAAGCCAGAAATACCTGATCTATCACTGGATTATCTGGGACAGAGGATGGTGTGATAGGGGACAACCNATTTTAAAAAAAAACCACACAACTTTTCTTTCTTACAGTCTGCTATCACTGGATTATCTAGGACAGAGGATGGTGTGATAGGGGACAACCCTCCTTCATTGTGGGCTAAAATGTTAATTATTTCATATTGGCTGCAAGCTATAGGTGTGCATATACATAATAATGAAATTGACACTTGATATCTTATTCCTGTCTCTGACTATGGAATTCTCTTTTCCTAAAAATCTATTTTTGTCCTTTTTAAGTGCACTTTTAAAGTAACTGTGTTAGCAGTTACCAATCTATATAAATTCTCCTCTGTTAAACCTGGCCCCATTAGGATTGTATATATCTGTCTTTGTTTGAAGTCCTTGAAGTGAACTTTTCTTCATTTTTATTTTAGTGGCAGTTCCATTATTTTGGATTCCCCATAGAACCGGAAAGAAAATATTTCATCCATGCTTACAGTGTACCCCCAGCAAATATAAAAGAGGATTTTCTATCAAAATCCTTTTTGCTAACTACACTAGGTAATTTATCAAGCATTTTTTTGCTAAATGATACTACTATTTTTTTTTTCATCCACATTATTGGACAGATTTCCTTAATAAGGCCAGAAATGGCTTCTGTTTTCAATGTGTTTTGAAATCTGTCTAGCACCCTATGGACACACAGTCATCAAAGCTGAGGACTCAAATGCAACCAGCTCTTCAGCAGTGGTTTGTTGGGTGGTTTTTTTTGGTTTTTTGTTTGTGGTTCCCCCCCCCCCCCCCCGTGCTTGTTTTGTTTCTGTTTCCTTGACATTTATCTTCTAGCAACAGAGGAATAGACACTGTTTTTCAAAGGAAAAAATAGTTCTGTTGCTGTCAGTTTAAAAAGAATTTATGCTTTTAGCTATACAGTTTTTCAATGTAATTCTTATTAAACATTAACCAGGAATATTATTTCTTTAACATTGTAAGGCAGCCTATAAGTTTAGAGGTGCTTTAGAAAACATGTTCTGCGATGACTGTAGAACTGGTGATCTCTATCTCCACACAGACAAGCACCTGTCCACCAGGAGAGCGGGTGCCCTTCTTAGTAATGAGAAGGCAGCTATATTCATTCTACCTCCCTTAAAGATTTGACTTCTTGGGTCAGGATCAAGGCATAGCTGCTGTGTACGTAGTATGCTTCCATACAGAGGATGTTCCCCAGCTAGATGGGGTTGAATTAACTATAGTTTGAAATAGGTCATACCTGTTTATTTTCTTTCTTGTTTTGATTTGTATTGTTGGGAGATAGATAATAAGCAGAGCAGCCTGATAATGGGATGCTTTTCTTTCGGTTTCTCTTAATATGCAGTAAGATAATCACTGGTAAACAAGCTTTTGTTGCCACAAGGAGGACCACTGGGATTTTTTTACTTAGTGCCTGCTCATCACTATCACATTTTAGGCAGCTGTCTATGAAGATTATGTAAGTGGTGTGTGTTTTGTATGAGTGCCTGTGTGTGTTTGAGGATGTGGTGATAGAAGTAAGGATGGTGATAGAAAGTAAGACAAAACCACTGTTCACAAAGCAGGAGCCAAGAGGCTAGTACCTATTTTGGATTGTGCTTTCTAAAATATAGTGTACTCAGGTATTCATTTATGCATATTTTAATGGACTTTAGTGAAAATGCACATAGATCATGCATTTGCTAAAATTTAAAATATCCATTTAAATTCACAGGCTGTAAAGAGAATGTAATAAAAAGTGAAAGTTGTATTGAAATGGGTAAGTGCTATGTACACATATAGACATCATACTGATGGGGGGAAAATGACTCTTCAGAAATGTTTCACAATACCATCTTGGCCTGAATATTGAATAGGGTCTGAGACCTACTTCTGAATCTTTCCCTATATCATACTCATGGCCTTAAAATGGGAATTTTGAGAATTCTGTACAGGTTAATTTAGATAATAATGCCATATTTCAATCTGTGAATATGGGATTGAGGTTTTCTTGGTTTCTCCAAGATGATGAATTTAGTCTGGTTACTGGTTCGTACACTATGACATGAACAAAAGTACCTTTAGTAGACTAAACAAATTCCTTGCAGGTGTGTCATTAATACTAAGTACTACTGCTTCTAAATCTGTTGGAGGTTTAATGGGCTAGGTAGTTTTACCACATACATTTTCAAGCCAACAGTGCCTGAATTCAAACAACTGCAGGGAGTCCCTGTTGTAACTAACGCTTCTGACTTGCTCCTTCAAAACCACACTCTGTTAGGTCATAAGGTGCCATCTGCAGGGTGTATGGTGCCTATCACAAGCACAGTTATAGCAGAAATCCATTTCTACATAGTTATTAACAATTTTATACCAAAATCTTTTCAACCCTCAGGAAGTTTGTGGAATCCGAATATAACTGTAAAATAGAAACAGAATTAGAAGTGAATTTTACAACAAGCAATCTTGGGCTTGAATATCTAATACTGCTTTATGAGCATCAAAAGTATGAAGTACTTCTTGAAAAAAACCATGGGAGCAATGCTAATTTTCTGTTAAATCGTAATAAATTGAAAGCATAGTTCTCCAAGTTCTGTATTAGCACAGCAGGAAGCGTATGCTTCGACTGAAGTCAGATCAGCAGAGCTGGCAAGCAAACACTGAGGTCTAAAAGAACTGTGGTTGCTTTCAGAAGAGCTCTGCTCCATTGTTGCAATGTTATTTTACTTTTTGAGATTATATTCTTGATTTTTAAGAATGTTTTTAAACAATATTATTTTTTTCAGAATTACATTAATCAATGGACATGAAAACATAAGAAAATGTATAGTAACTGTTAGGCTTAATTAGGCTTCACTAAGATGAAATGCATCTTGCTTGTAATGCCTACTAAGATATTCACCCTGTTTGGTTATATTAGACTAGTAGATTCAAAGATAAATATACATACTATCTATAATTCAGATGTTAAGAATATGTAATAGTTTTAAAGCCTATTAGATGCAATTTGAAAATTTGAAATGCAATTAAACATTAAATGTGATTTAACTTAGTAATGATTCCTTTTGTGATAAATGTCTTTGACTTTTTTTTTTCTCCCTCCCACACTCTTCTTTGGGATTTCATTTCATTATTAGATAAATGAAACTAGAATTTCTGTGAAGATACCAGGAAGTGATGTGAGCACTGGTATTTTTGTAGAGGTAACATTTTTTTGTTTATTTTCTGTGAAAAGAGTATTTGCTTTTATATAGTTAATTGGTGTGAAGAGTTGTACTAATTCTGGCTAACAAACAACATGCAAGCATAGCGCTGTATATCACTTAATTTTTTTCTTATTAAATTTTTTTTTACTTACGAATTGGTAGATATCAAGCCTCTTCTCATGGTGGTAATTTAAGTCTATATTGTTCTGTAGATGTCCCTGTGCTATAAAGTTTAAAACAAACACACCTGATATGTTCACGCTGAATTTTCTTAGATTCTTACTTATCTCATTAATCTCTCTTCATTTTTTGTTATTTGTGTCAGTTGTAAGGAAACTATCTTTCAAGAAAATCTGGTAACAGTTTTAGGAAACACAGTATTCCTGTCAGGAGCCCAAACCATAGTACAGAAGGAAATACATGAAAGAAATTAATCTGTGCAGAAATGCCATTTAACTGTATATTGGAATTATTCTACTTCCGCCCCCCCCCCAAGATAATTCCTTACCTTGCTAAGTGTGGGTATGTCTGCCTGAGGCCTACAGAAAACCTAACAGACTGCGTGTAGAGGGAAGCCGATGGTTAGGTGAGTATTTATCATTCTTGACTCAATATTCAATGCAAACTATACAGAAACTGCTCAGTGTTTTCTGCTGCATTATGTATCATGTATATTCAGCAGATTTTCCCCTGTATGTTTGCAAAAATGTGGAAAAAAAATAATGTTTTGGTATACAGATATTTGAATGTCAAAATCCTGTTAAAAAGCAGATGACTTTGTTCTTTGATGACTTTATATACACCAGCTCTAGCGAATTTTGCCTTTCATATTCCTCTTCTTAAAAGTTGAAGTTTTATGCTTAATACAGTAATGTTACAGTTCAGGAATTAGTTATTTTGTATTTCAAAGTAGGGAAGAAAATTAAGTAACTTAATCAACAGCTGCAAGCGCACATTGCTGGCTCATGTTGAGCTTCTCGTCAGTCAGCACCCCCAAGTCCTTCTCCTCAGGGCTGCTCTCAATCCATTCTCTGCCCAGCCTGTATTTGTGCTTGGGATTGCCCCGACCCAGGTGCAGGACCTTGCACTTGGCCTTGTTGAACATCACGAAATTGGCATAGGCCCACCTCTCAAGCCTGTCCAGGTCCCTCTGGATGGCATCCCTTCCCTCCAGTTGACTGCACCACACAGCTTGGTGTCGTCAGCAAACTTGCTGAGGGTGCACTCCATCCCAACGTCCATGTCACCATTTTCAGCTGTGCAAGACTTGTTTCAATGTGATTGTTCTTTCTCTTTTAGAGATCCTCACAATCAAATCAGTTGGAAGATTTGTGCATTTCCTCCTTGCTGTTCTACTTGTGATAGTATGTATTATTGCTGCGGTAGCTTTCATCGTCACAGACCAAGGTAAGAGTTTTCACTTTTTTGAACTTTAGTGTAATTCCCGTTCTTTGAGTTTTGCTGCAAGCATACTTTTAGATAAGATCATATGAAAGAGACTACCTTTTAGGTATCATTGTAATAGAAACTCTCTCAAGTTTGTTTAGGAAACTCCAGATGTGGCTACATTAATGTTTTCATTTAGATCAGTATTGTGCCTCTGAAGGGAATTGCCTACAGGCCTCGCTGTGGTTTGGTTCATACTGCAGGGTGGTTGAGGACTGCAGCCTTCATTCTCTCAGATGAAATTAAACTGGAGGATGTGCTCTGATGAATGTAACGTAGTCCAGCCACTAATGGGTACACAGGCCACAGGACTGGACTAGGGCTATGCTGCAGTAACTCCCCTGAAATGCTTAGTACAGAAATCTGTTCCGTGGCCCCCATTGTTTTGCTCTGTAGTCTCTGCCATTCCACCACACTACTAATGTAGGCCTAGCCTTTTTCCTTCTGATGTTTTTTTTTCCTAAATGGAGAGTAAATATTTACTCTCTTAAACACTTGTAAAAACAGTGAATCATGTAGAGTGTGGACAATTCTTGGTTAGCCCTTTCCTCTCTAGCAAACATCAACTGGGGTCATGTAAGCATTTTGCTGTTTGTTTGCTTAGCACTTTTTTCACAGTATTAGTTTTGCAGCATGACTAACAGACTACGTACCATGCATCTGCTAACCTCTTCTCATCAGTCTAATGCAAGGCTGCTCCCTCGGTGTAGTAGACTGTTCTAGCTACTGAATGCTGTTTTGCTAAATTATTTTCAACATTCTGGGAGAGATGAAGTCCAGATAAGTTGTCTAAGCTGGATCTATTTCATCATGAAGATGGAATCTGAGCTCTAAATTCAATTTTAGATCACTACTTTTGCTTTTCATACTTTTACACACAGGTATCTAATTTTTTCTAGGAAAAAGTAAGAGGCACAGAGTCAACCTCTCCATACCAATTTAGAATGCAGCTCAAATATTGTTTACATTGTTTCTAGAAATACTGTCATTTTAAAAGAGCTACGGTGTCTTTTTGTTAAACAGATTCATTTAGGAGGCAATTCTTCCATCAGGTGCAGCTCTAGGTGTTAAGAGTACTGGTTATATATCCAGAAGTATTGTGTTTTCATCACACTGTCCTTTTTTTTGCTGAACTCCTGCATGAGGGCTGTCAGACTAATGTTATTCTAACATGTGGGAGAAAAGGAGAATTGCTGAAAAAGATCTTCTACAATGGCTTGCTGCTCAAAAAGCAGCAGTAGATAGGGTGATGTTTCTTGTAAAAGCCTGAGAAACCACAATAACATGAAAAATACATTCACTCTTGCAGCAGACCCCTTCCGCAATGACATGACAAATCGGTCTTCTGTACAAAAATACATGGTTCTTTCTTTCATACTTGACCAAGTGCTCTGAACTTCTGTCCAAAATGCTGTCTTATGAAGGACATAGAGAACTTATGCAGAGACCTTTCTGTTTCATGCAATGAGGTGCATGGCAAGAAATAGGAAATTAACAAGTGTCTGGATATTGAGTTCTAGTCTTACATAATTGAGGACAAAAGTATCAATAACCAAACAAACAGCAGGGGACTGTAGCTACTGGGGCATACTTGAAATAAATCCTGAACAACACATTTCTAAGTTGTGGCAAACTAAGAAGTGACTTCCATAATAAGAAATTAAATGATAAGAAATTTGTGCTCAAATAACTACCAGTCAGAAGTAATTGGTTGTGTAAATACCAGAACGCAGTCCATCAAGAAATTGAGAAGTACTGCCCTCCTCTGTGTAGAGTTTTTAAAGGTGACTGATGGAAGCCTCAGGCGCAGTTAAGCAGCACAGGTTTTCCAACATGATTTAAAGGCTGGGTTTGTGATTCTGTTACTTTGTTGAGTTACAGTGTGCATTTACAGCATATTTGATATGCTGTTGTAAGAATAATGTAGCTTTTAAAGTGGAATAATTTACCTCACCCTTCAGTGTGTCCAAGCGTCAGCTACCCACGGATGTGAAGTTGTGAAATGTTTGCTGTGGAGAACCATTTGTGTATCAACACATTTAAACAAGATCTTTGTACATATATACTTTCTCTTCTGTATCAAAATCATGTGCCTTAAAAAAACCAACCCATTTCTTGTATAACAGGAATTCTGGACCCTTTTCTAGAAGGGAATGCCCCCTTCTTCCCCCAAAAGAACAAACCCAGAAATGACATCTAATCTTGCCAGAGTAAAATTTGAAGTATTGTATGCTACCTTCAATGAAAGGGAGCCCAAAGGTCCTAGTCTTAAATAAAATATAAGAATGTAATCACAGCGTGCAGTAAAATACTTTCAGATAAGATTACAGTATAATTTGAGTGGAAATATCCTTTCTCTTTAGAACTTTAAATGAAAGCAGATTAAAAGGAAGTCAGTTCTTTCTCGCGTGCTCTGTAGAAACTACATTCATTGATCTTTGATATTTATTATATTGTTAGAAGTAATTTAATAGTTTTAATCTAGATTATAATTGCTGATATGGATTTGAGGTGTGATTCATTACAGAAGAAAAAAAACAACAAATAGCACTTCTGTAACTAAGGATTATTTGTTGGGAGAAAGTGCCCATGTGCCTGTATCACAGGATTGAGGTTGGTGTTGCCTATATAAAAATGCATCTAGTTCTTTTGGGTGTATTATATTGGAATTTTTAAATAGGGGAAAAAAGGGGGTAGCTACCATAATGAAAATCTGGATAATGAAAAGCTAGCAAGAGCTTTTGATCATGAGAATAGGCAAGTAAAAATACTCTACTTTCGAATTCTTAAGTCTTTCTGCTGAATAATATAATTTATTATGTAAGCAAAATACCAACAGCAACTGTAGTTTGGGTTCTCCATTTCACTTGTTCCATGATGATCGCTTATATAACAATTCCAATCTACTGGTAACATTAGAGTATGAATCAGAACAAGGCATTAAACCCACAGTCTGCACTCTTCGGCTATAGCTTCTGTGTACAGGTATCTGGAATGAATCTTGGCTTAACATCTGCCACATCAATATTTTATACCTCAAATTCCCCACACTGTGCAATTTTAATATACATAACCTATAGAATATAAATGTAGTGAATTTGGAGGTGACTCTGATACTCTGTACACAGAATTCAATGAATACAATTCAAAAGATGAAGTATAGCAATGATCAAGACTTTTGCGCCACTTTTGGAAAAATCTCAGTTGAAGTTAGTTTTAATAAAATACAAAAATATCTATCAGCAGAAAATCAATATATCTGCACTGGAAAAAGGGCGTATTTGGGGAAAGGAATCAATTAATCATGTTCCACTGTAAACATATCCGTTACCATACAAATGCAGCTCGCTCTCGTAACATTCTGACACCAAAACGCTGCCATTCTCGCTGATATATCCATAGTTCCTGAGTTGTATCAAGACAGGCTAAAACTGCACCTCCTTTCCATGCAATTAAGCGGGGATCCATATCCTAAAAACAAAACACAGATTGTACACAACCACTGGTGTAAATTTGCATAGTTTTGAAAACTCGTATCCTAATTTTTCCAACAGTATTCATCACTTAGAATATCGGGGGCGAGAAAAGAATTTTTTCAAAATTATTCAAGAAAAAATAGCGAGATAAAAATATGGAAAGAATATTTAAGGTGTTTAGAGAAGTCACTTTTTTTTTTTTTAAAGATGCCTTCTAGGCCTGTCATGGAAGTCCTGCCCTCAGCAATGGAGGCTCTGAAAAACACTCAAGTTCTGATTTTACAAATTTTGCCTGATTAATGTCAAATGAAAATTGCTGTTTCAATGCCATACTTTCTTTTACCTTAATAGTAATTAGAAACACTAACACAATTTCTTGCTGAGCAGACAGGTTAACTTCATGGGCCAGTACTAACTGCTTCTTTAAGAATATGGCCTTTAGCTAATAAACACTTCAGTGATCAATACTAGTAACACTCTCGCTATACCTCTAACTTACTGCCTATAACTGGAGAGTGCTATGTTATGAGCTGAAAGCTCTCCTAAATCTCCTCAGATATGCAACTGAAAGAATAGATATTTTTAATCTTTCGAAGATTTTAACCAATTGTAGTTTATTAACCATTTAGATGTCAATTAACAGTATACCTTAGGTCTTGTGATGACTTCAACATTTTCAACGACTCTTCTAAAAGAAGGTGGCATTTTGTTGAGAATTCGGTGTTGAAGAAACTCTTGAGCTTTATGAAACATAAGGCCTCCTCCCACTACTAAGATGGAGCTGTACATCTTCTTTTTTGTATCATCAGATGCTGGAATGAATGGATATATAGAAATGGATCAGATTTTTTAAAGTTAATATGGCCTGTATTTGTACTATAAAAAGTTTAGTGCAAGTCTAAACCAGATAGTAAGTGTTTGCATTTAAAGTTCTTTTTCTGTTCCTTGGAGATTCAAAACGCCTAGCTCAAGAAACCTCAACAAAGATGCAAGTATAAGGAACAGTGTAGCTACTCTAGATATGATAAAACTTAGGGACATACATCTTACTTTAGTAAAACATAGTAGTTACCATAAATCCACACTGACATGCATATTTTACAGAATTGTACAAATGTAATTCTTACCACAGCAGTCAATACTATGAAGAATGGCTTTGTCAAGGCCCAAGGCTTTGCCTTCAAACTGAGAAATAGCTGTTTTCCTGGACATGTGTGCAGTTAAAGGTTCCTCTGAATCATTTCCAGATATCATACAATCACTCTGGGAAGATCCCAGTTCTACTTCTTGTGGGTAGATCCTCTCTGAAATGTCTGAGGCTTGGCCTCTCAGGTCACCCTCAAACGCACCAGGCTTCGACATAGATTTTCTATCAGCTGTAGCTTTTGCAGACTTAAAAATGAGAAAACAACTTGAACTATGAAAAATACAAAAACATCTTCTGCAGGTTACAGATCAATACAAAGACTTAACTAAACACCACTGTACTTCCTTCACCTTTTTGCACAGAAAGGTTAAGCATTGCATTATTACCTCATATAATTTTCATTTTAATCTCTACTTTCAAAGTAAGGGTTTTATTTTGAACTCCATCAGATTTATCAATGCAATAATATGAAGCCCTCTTAGACTCTGAAAATACACAGTTCTAATTAAAGACTTGTCTAGACATCTGTAATTCCTTAGCCTAAATTTATTCTCTAATGCTTCTAACCCAGGTAACAAACTTTGGTGTCTGAGATGAGCTAATGAGTCCTGATTTTATTCCCCAATTAAATAATACTTAATGAAAAATAAAAATAGTATTCACACACCTGCTCCTGCTTACTTTGTGTGGCTAGCAGGTAATGCTCATCATGAGGATCCTCAGGGTCACCTTGTGACCTGTGTTGCAAAGTTGTCATTTTTTGTCCAACAATTCCAAAAGTTGCTGGATAAAACAGAGCCATTGGAGCCTAAAGAAAGAGAGATTTGGCATAGTTTTACTACATAGCTTTTCTCTTTTTTTGGCATTTACTATAGAAAAAAAAAGAAAAACCTTGTTCTATTTTTCTCACAATTCAAAATTAAATATAATTTTTTTCAAAATAGTTTTGTGAAAGGATAAAGTGTTTTCAGCTTTGTGTAATTTAAAAAAAAATACACTTGTACACGTAGGTAAGTTTCTTTACAGATTCTGGCATTGTATGATAAATAAGTCCTCAACTGCAGTTTATTACAAAATTAGAAAATTCAACAGTGACCTGAAAAACTTGCAAAATTAGCATTCATTCCTTGCACTTGAAGGATAAATATCATATTTAGTTGAAGCTACAACCATTCTGGCTAAAGCAAGTTAGGAAATTTTGTGCCTCCACTAGTGCTTCATTAGGCCCATTCATACATATAGTAATTAATTTTAAAACTATCAACAAGTATACATTAAGAACAATCCAGAAATTATGTGGGCTTAATAGCACTGGGCCAATACAGAGTGAGGTGCTGAGCCTAAACGCTGACTATAATTCTTATAATTTTTTAAAAAATCACCTGTAATTTTTCATCCCCTAATCGGAACTGGTATAATAAAGCTGGAGAATCCGGATGCCGAATTTGGAACTCATGATCTTGCAATCCAGAAATATCCTAGGGTCAAAAAAATTGTAAACAAAAATTTACATCTTTCTATCAAGCCACATAATCTATTTAAACTGTACAGAACAACAAAAAGTAACAAACCTCTTAATACTATGAATTTCATTTACCTATTCTTGAATTCTTTTTAAAGTCTTTTCCCTGTAGAAAGCTGTTTCAGCAGATCATGCTACATGCCCAAGCCTCTAAAATGAGGGTTTGTACAGAAAGAAGAGACCTGCTGGCAGATCTTACAAAACTGGAGTTGAAAAACAGCAAATATGCAGCTACTATCAGCCTCTTTCAGTAATAAGAACAAAGAAACTACCTTTCTTAGAGTTGGGATTCCTTTCGACTAGAAGAAAAATAAAACAAATTACAAATACTTCAAGTCTAAAGCTTCTCCAGCTTTTGCCAGTATTTGACTAAGTATTACATTTTATTCTATTTACAAGCAATTGTAGACTCACAAAAAAGTTCCCCAGAGCAGCATTCTGTAAAGGAAAAAAAATTACTTGGAGAATGCACTATTTTCCCTTCTCACCTGGTCTAGATGACAAAATGTCTCCTTTAGGTGTTGAAGCAGCAGGCAATCCAACTTATTAGTTAACTGACAGTCTCTATATGGGAATCCAGCTCGTTGCATAAGCCAATAAAAGCACCGGGACACATCAGATCCTCCATATGCAAGGCACAGCCTAGAGCACAGAGAAGAAAAAGATTATTTTATATATTTGCTGAAATACTGGCCTTCTAGGGTAGTATGCATAGGAATACAAGGAACGTTTTAGACATGATGTGATCTTGACTTCCACATAGTTTGCAGAGCACAGTATCAGTTTTGCCTCTTTTCTTCTTTTAAAGATGTCAGAATTCTTTAAGGTTCACATTGTAACATGATAACCCTGTTACATGGCTCACAGTCAAAAACTCCTGTATTTATAGAACATTTTTCTCATTTCTGAAGTCAGGTCTTTGGTAAGCAACTGAGTACAGGCTTATAATAATTCTGCATATCAAAAGTGTGCCGGTTTTGGCTGAGACAGGGTTAATTTTCTTCATAGTAGCTGGTATGGGCTATGTTTTGGATTTGTGCTGGAAACAGTGTTGATAATACAGGAATGGTTTTGTTATTGCTGAGCAGTGCTTACACAGAGTCAAGGCCTTTTCTGCTTTTCTCACACACCCCCCCAACCCCCCAGCGAGTAAGCTGGGGGTGCACAAGAAGTTGGGAGGGGACACAGCCGGGAGAGCTGACCCAAATGACCAAAGGGATATTCCATATGAAGTCAGGCTTAGCATATAAAGCTGGGGGAAGAAGAAGGAGGAGGGGGACATTCAGAGTTATGGTGTTTGTCTTCCCAAGTAACTCTTAACGTGTGATGGAGCCCTGCTTTCCTGGAGATTACTGCCGATGGGAAGTAGTGAATGAATTCCTTGTTTTGCTTTACTTGTGCACACAGCTTTTGCTTTACCTATTAAACTGTCCTTATCTTAACCCATGAGATTCTCACTTTTGCTCTTCCGATTCTCTCCCCTATCCCATCGGGGGAATGAGTGAGCAGCTGTGTGGTGCTTAGTGCTGGCTAAGGTTAAACAATGACAAAAAGATACCTGGTGTTGCGATGGGAAACACCATCTTCTACACAGCAAACACTTGTCTTCTGATCTCCCACATCTACTATACACGCGCTGCTTAAACCGCTTCCAAAGGTAGCACAGACAGACTCCTGGTGTACAACAATTCCTAGCAATATGAGAAAAAATTGTATCCAATTTATGGCAAGCTCCAGAGCCATATTGCTGACATTTAAGGGACATCTTAATGTCTTTTAAAATCAACTAATAGCCTGACTCTGCACTGAAAATCTGTGTATTTAGTGAAGATGCGGAGGGGTGGGGTGGACACTTTGTTGGGTAAGCCCTTAAAGTCCTGCAAAAAGCTAAGAGCAGGCTAGATGCCTACAGTCAAATGTTCTTATTTTTTGCAAGATTAAAGATATTGCCTCCAGACTTTACTGGGTTTTCTAAACCAGTATTGCAGGGTCTTGGTTATCAGATGCACATTAAGCATTTTCCTATTTTTTTTCCAGTTTTAATGAAATATCATTACCATTAACATTTTAGATAGGCTCTTTAAGTAGTTATAAAACAAGGTCCAATTTCACCCTCTGCTTTCCTTTCAATCCACCTTTGCACTTCATACTGATTAATTATTTAAACAACAGCAGTTTTAATCTCCAGCATCTTATAATTAACTTACTGTTTGACTCGTCTCTATCATTTATCTTATTTTCCTTGACCACTTTTTAAGCCTCTTTCCTGTTCCTTCCTGGCATATCTAATATAAAAAAAAAAAAGACTTTGCAGCCCCAAAGGTGCTACTACTATGATGTATTTCAAATTAAGTATGGTTGGGTTACTGTGCCTTCCGTAATACTTTCTGTGTTATCCCTAAA
Source organism: Anarhynchus alexandrinus (assembly GCA_008711295.1). Lineage (NCBI taxonomy): Eukaryota > Metazoa > Chordata > Aves > Charadriiformes > Charadriidae > Anarhynchus > Anarhynchus alexandrinus. Next base: position 396,460 of record VUYV01000126.1, read on the forward strand.
TGTGAAATCAGTGAAAGATGGCTAAGACTACAGCAGTATTTTTACAGGAGACTAGCTAGAATCTTCTAGCAGTTTAACTGAAACTGTATTGCTTTTTTTCATCAGAGGGATTTCCAGTCTAAAAATAAATATGAAGAAGCTACCAATTACTTGATTTTTTTTTTCAAATTTTATTGCTTTTCTATATTTAGTGTATGCACTTAAGCCAACCCTGAAACCTCCTATTATGTCATCCTGTAGAGAGGACAGTAGCAGCATCTTACATTTTGTTTTGAAGCCTAAGAATCTTAATGCTCTGTAGAGTTAACATTGTGCATTTTAAAAATACTCGAGAAATCAGACTATTGATACTCTTATCTCAGCTGAAGTGAGAAACCCACAGTTGGAATATGTAATACCAAACCAAGAAACTTGTTTCAATGCTAGCCAACCATTTCACCCCATCAAAAGAGACAACAGTTATGGGAATAGCAAGAGATGAAAGGTGCTAGTCCCAGCCAAACTGGGATTGATGTGCAAAAATGTGGCTTAAAGGAAAAAAAAAAAAGATCTTTATGCTATTAATCATTAAGTGCTTGCTTATGTATGGTTTTACCTGAGAAGCCCATCTTCATTAGGATCATATTTACCAGTTCTTTCACGTGTTGTTTATTATAGATGTCTGGAATTAGTAAAATGCATCTGTAGTACTGAAGATAAGAACAGTAAATTAAAGTCAGCTCTCAAATTAAGTTTCGCTTTGCATTCTTGAATACCTGATGCTAAGGAAGAAAGCATAATATAGAAGTTATTAAAAGAAGCAAAATTATGGAAAGGGGGAAGGTTTTTATTAATTTGAATAATGAGTTCAGTGTAAGTACCAAGTTAAGAGTTTATAGGCCACTAAAATGTTTAAAAGTGCATCAGATATGAGAAAAACACCTGTTCTGCAAGGAGAAGAAATTTATGCAAGTATTAGGCACCCATTCCTCACTTGCCTCCTTTTTAGTCAACACAAACCCAACCCCAGACTAAGACTGTGAAATTTCTACAATAGGATTTCCAAACCTCCTTGGTAGTTCTATTAACAATTTGTCTTAGAGACATGCACAACATTCCAAATGAAGTCTTAGGAACCATGCTCACGAGCAGCAGAAAAAAGTTATTAATTAAGAAAACCACCAGTAAGAGGCTACCAATAACAGCATGTTGTTTCTCTTTTATAGTAACATTTACAGAAGTGGATACAGCCCATATTAATGTGTTCACAGCTCACCTTCAGGTCTTTCAATGGTATTTCCAGATATTTTTGTATTGCATGTGACCATATAACTTCAAGGTCTGCTAATATGGCAGTGAGGGAGCCACCAGGTCCTGTGTGGAGATTCAACTGCCCTCTTCTAATAGGCCAATGTATGTTATAAGAATCTAGTGGATTAACGTACAGTGCCTGAAAATAAGAGATTATGTTCTATGCATTGCTTTTCCCAAAAGATTAGTAACTAATACTAGAAAAATATTTCAGAAGCAGATACAAGATGACATACAGCAGCACTCAGACTGATGTGACAGCAACACAGTGGATTTCTTTTTAACAGGGCTTGATTATAGAGTGTTAAAATAAAAAAAAAAACTAACACATTAAGTATGTGGTTTAAACTGTTAGAATTTTCATATCCATGGACACAACAGTATGTTTTCCTATTATCACAAATTAGTAACTAAAATAATTTAAAGACTCTTTGAAGCTCACAAATACCTAATTACTCATCAATGATTCCTCATACTGATCCTTTTATCAGTTTCTTGCCTTTTCTCTGAATTATACCGCGTGGGTGAAGTTCTCACCTAGTCCCTGCAGAAACACCGATTTATAGCAGCAAAGGATCCAGTGTACTTGCTTGGCAAATAGGGGAAACTGGCTGGTTTTGCTGAATGATAATAATCCTTCAGTTAGTCCATAGTAAAGCTTCTCATTTATTGCTTGACTAAATTATTTGCTTTTCAATACATACTAACGTATAGCAAACTGCTGCTGATTACATAGCCTTGTTAAAACTTAATACTAAGCCTCATTTCAGTGGGAAAATTAATCTTACCTCTTCTCCTACCAAAAATTCAGGATGATTTGATGTGTTTGTCCACTTGGCCCCAGAGCTGTGATCTAAAATAGCTGGCCGCATCTGTCTGTTGTATGACCTGGCCTGAAATGCATTCAAAACAAATGCTGTTCATAAATATTTTACCATTCACTTTTTATGCATGGAAAAAAAAACCAACCACACACGCCTGCCCCAGCCCTCAAAGAACCATTTTAAATCTTAATTTTTGCCAATCTTCAGAGTTAGGTCATACAATAGCACTATCCATATGTGCTGCATAAAGGATATCTATTCTTATCCAGTTAAACATAGCATCACACCAAATGACTATATGAATGAACAGTCTAATAAAATCTTAAGAATGAGTTACCTGATCAGGCGACACCGGTATACGCCTTGCGCCATTTGACATCTTTTTAGACCATATTGCTTGGTCCACCATTTTAAGGCCATTTTGTCTCTGCTCAGTACTTTCAGGTTTCTAAACAAAACGCACAAATATGCCATGTAAATACTTTCTTTCCAACTACATGTCTGCATACTGGTAATACTGAAGCTATTATTAAACCATGAAATCATTACTGCAGTGATAGACTGTAGAAAGGAGGGAGGTTTGTATGACGTAAAATGACCATACGCTTATTTTTAAAGAAACTTTTTTTATGTTAGAGTTCCCAACACCTATTTGTCCAAGTCAACTTCAATCTTTTAACTGACTGTAATGGCTGCTGGACTTCCTCTCCAGAGTGAGGAGCTCAGGATGTTACATATTTAACTACAGAAATATTAAGTAGGAGCAAAAACGTTCACATAGATCTCAATTATTTAAAGGTGAGATTTAATATTAAGAAACATTAATTGGCTTAATGATTTTTTGTACAGATTCAAATTATGAATAAGACCACTACATATATTTTTCGAGCAGGTTGGACTAAAATTACTCGCTATGTTATCCAAGTTACAAACCAACTTGTAACCGGCGCATTCAGCAATGGAGCCGTCCAGTTTCAGTTCTACAGCTCTCATGCTATAAACAGAAATACTGCGTGTGGTATCACACCGCAGAGCAGAGAAATCAATGCGTACAAACCCTCAACCTGGCCATTTATTAGATTTAGCTCATTGCAAACAAATCAAACAAAACACAAGCATATACTGGTGCAAATCTACTGACTTCAGTAAAAAAAAAAAAAAATAAAAAGGGAAAAAAAAAGGTACGTCCAGAGCAATACACCCCCCT
>VUYV01000126.1:405981-487469 GCA_008711295.1 Anarhynchus alexandrinus
CGGCCAGCCGCCCCTCACCGTTGGAGATGTACACCATGGCGGCGGGCCGCGGGCGCTGCCCTGTCACCTGCCCTCCGCCCCACTGCGCCTGCGCGGGCGGGCGGCGCACGCCCAGAAGCTGCCCGGGGGGGGAGGGGGCGGTCCCTCAGTTCCGGCTGGCGGGGCTGAGGGGAGCGGGGCGGTGCCGAGCCGACATGGCGGCGGGGCTGGTTGGCGTTCGCCTTCTCGCTTCACCACTTCCCCGCTCGCAGTAATCGTAGCGGCACGCAGCGCCCTGTTAGGGGGGTTTCCCCTCAGCGGCCCCGCTGGGAGGCCGGCCGGCCTGGGGCGGGCGGTGTTCAGGTGGGGCGTCTCCTCCCTCAGAGCGGGCGGGTCTGCTTCGCTCCTGAAATGTGTTTATTTTAGTAGTTGCAGCGCTGGATGACGCTGTGTTGGAGTTTCCGTGCTGCGGGCGATGACCGTGTGGTGGTACCAACAGTAGCAGGGAGCCGTAACCGTAACTGTTAGGGTGCCAGGGTAGCTTTCATAAAAATTACATGTTCTTGGTAGTCTTCCACAGATAACTTCTGGTGGATGTTACGTAAAAGCCAGTGGTTTTGTACTTTGTCACCGCCTCAGATCTCTCCGGTTGTTGAACAGAGGTTCGTCCATCCCTGTGGTTTCTGTAATGGAGTATCAGCAGCGATAACTCGCTGTAGTAATGTTAGAAATCCGACCAAATGCAGATGCTTGTTTAAAATTTCTCTCCAAAGGGAACTTCTGTTCCTTTTATGTAATGACAGGTATGTGGCAAAGTGTATTCCCATTATGTTGGGAATGTTCAGCCCGAAGTTGAGTGTTTGTTTTAATTTATTTTATTTTTATAAAAGCTTTGCCCTGCAAATAGTGGCTAGCATTTCTCCATGCATGTGAAATTGGAGGTAACTATATAGCTATATAGGCAAATCTAATATAATGCCTTCTATCCTTTTTTAAACTAAACTAGTAGAGAAGGGATGTGTAATTCTGCTGGGAAACAGCAGTAGGAAAAATGAATATAAAAGTATTTTAATGCTGCCTTTGCAAAACTGCCTTTTCCTCGTAACTGCGAGGTAAAGTTTTTTGCTAAATCTCTTAACACAAGTGTTGTCTGAAGTTGAAATTGTAACATAGTATGTCTCTGACAATGTAGTTGTCCCCTAGTAAGGATATGTTTTGCAAGTGACAGGTGTTTATAAATGTTCAATGTTCCAGAAATAAACTCTTGCTAACAACTGAAAGCAACTGTGAAAGAAAGATCTGTAACAACATATGTAAAATAAATATTTGTCATTAATACAACAGTTAGGTAATCTACCACTCAATAAATGGGGAAATACAAAAATGTTTAGAAAATAGTGTGTGCTACACAGTACATAATGGGCATAAACACAGGCATTAGGTTAAAATTATTCAGGGACAATATCAATCCTTTTTTTTTAACTAGCTATGTTTATGATGATTTTTTCAAATAATAGTCAAGTGTAATGTCCCGGTTTGAGGTAAAACAGAATCAATTTTCTGTTCAGTAACTTGCAAACCACAGTGTGTAGTCAAATCAGTTTCAGTCTACAAATTGCAAAACACAGCCTACATAGGTATAGAAGAAAAACGGAGACTCAGTAAATAATTTGAACATTGTTTTTAGCTTCTCAGTGAAACCAGATAAATGGAACAATGAACGGAAAGAAAGATGTATTGGTGTACTTTTAATTTATGGAATGCGTATTAGATCTGCTGTTGTGTGTAAGGTGATACTGTTACATAAATACTTTATATGGAAAGTGAAAACATTTGAACAGGTATTGTCAAATAATAGGAAAATAACAGTACTCAAGGAAAGTATATGACAAATGCATACCTTTGTATTAGTATACTAACGTGAAAATGATATAGTCGTGTTTTCAAATAATTTTCCTAAATATACTTTGTTTTCTTTTCACTAGGCTTTGAGATAAAACAGCAAATTACCCTATGTTTAAAGAACTATGGCACAAGTTGTAGATACAACATTTACTAAGAAGAAAACAAAAAGACTGAGGATGGCAATGGGAAGATAATGGCGGTAAGTGGAGTTAAAAGAGGTATTGCAAATTTTGTGTCACAAACTGACTCTTGCTAGTATAAAAACAAATGTCACAGTCCAAACTTTTAATTGTAGTTTAGACAGAAACATAACAGTGAACTGAATACGAGCAGGTAATTATTGCTCCTGAACTCATGCTCTGTATGCAGTTCATGTTGTCCTGGATGAATTAATGTAATAAGAGTTTGAACAATTCATTCCCTTTTTTACTGTATTATCTTTCAGAGGGAATGTGTTCATTATGCAGAAAGGAATAATGTATTTTTTGTTTTTCAAAGGACAAAAAAAACCCCTAAACTCGAACAACAAAGATGATGGTTAGTTGGTTCTTCAGTTTGTTTGGTTTTTGTTTTGTTTTTTTTTTCAAGTGAAATCATATGCGAGATAGTCCTGGTTTATTTAATAAGAAAGTAATAGTAAGTATTGTCTCAGTGCCCTAAAATTATATAATTACAACGCAAACTTTCTCTATGAAATCCGTTTTTTTAAAGTAGTATACTTTTTAAATTGAGATTACTAGTGTGTGTGTGTATTCGTAACATAGTTATATTTTTCCAAGAAAGCATGTCCAGGTACTTACCAGTGGCAAAATAACCTACCTTTGCATAAAATGATACATGAAAATTTTAGTATTTATAAGTATTTTTTAAGTACTTACATATACATTATTTATTTATTTATTTCCATATTTAAGTTTTAGACACAAAAACGTGAGATTTAAAAGATGTGTTTAAAAATTAATGGTAGCATTACATTATCAAGCTTGTTATCCATTGGCCTGTCCTTGGGTCAGGAATGGGGTAGAGAAGAGGAATAGGAAAACAGTTATTCACATGCATTTGCAGTTTGTGGTACAGTTGGGACAGCGGGTGTGGACATTAGCTCTGGTGGGACCTCATTTCTGGTAGCGACACAGCTCTGGCATCCCACTCTGAGCAGCTGCTCCTTCACAAAGGGCAGGGCGGGTGTCTCTAGCTGTCTAGAGTCCTTCAGTGACTTGCACCTTTACTTTCAGTCTGCATGCCGGGATGTTCAGAGGACCACAGTAGCAGTGCACCTGCACCTAATGAAAATCAGTAGAAGGCAGGTTTTGAGAGTCAGCAACAGAAATACAAAACAGCTGGGTTGCCCTTCTGAAGGTGGGTACCATGAGGAATAGAGTTGGGTGGTCATCCGTGCGTAAGAGCTAAAAGTTAACATACGTGCCATTTGGAAACTGGGGAGATGTGATCGCTTTGATGGTAGGCAAAGTAAATATCTGTACAGTGCCACGAAGAGTAGTGTAGGCTATATATTAAGATAAGTTATTGAAAAAGACAAATATTAAATGGGCTTTTCATTTTTTTTTTTTTTTTAATGCAATCTGAACTCCTTATGGGATGCCTTCTGTTTTCAGGTGGTTTGTTTTTTTTAGGCTCTATTCCAGATGTAGATTTGATTCCTTGTGAATTGTGTATTTGCATATCAGTATCTAATACTGGTGTCCAAGAAATGTATTACTGTGCTTTAGTAACTTTTTCTAGTTTTTCATCAAAAGTGGCAAAACTATGAGTCAGCTATTTTTGTAGCATTCTATATGCTAAGTGATGACCTTTTAGTTGTGATATAGGAGATTTAGAAAATTGCGTGCATAGAGAACTAGTGTTACAGCATGAACGGGGCTTGTACTCTAAAATTCATGCTACGTTTTTAATATGAATGTAAACTTTTTAAGATAAAATAATGTTGAATTAAAAGCTAAACTGGGAAAACTTGACCCTTCCCTGAAGAGGAATTGCAAACTGTTGGCCATGTTTGAACAGCAGAAAGAGAAAAGGCATCTTTTTTTTGCTGGCCTATAATTTTTTTTCTCATGGTGGTTATCATGTTGCACCATCACATAATTTAAATGGAAACATTCAAAATTTAATTTGGACTTGAATTATTCATAAAAGAGCTGATTGTCATGTAGTATTTGTCTCATGCACACACAATTCATACTGTACGTATTTGAGTGAGAAGGTTTTCTAAACTCCAGATTACAAATGTAGGATGTGCATTGCAATATAAACATAAAATTCAGAGGATATTTCACAGGATTCTATTTCTTATCACCTTTTATAAGATAAATTAAAATAATTTGCTGTTTGTGGAAGAGCTGAAACTCAATTCTTGAAACTAAGTTACGTTGATCCAATGTCAGAATTTTAAACAGAACTTACCTGTTTAAGTAAGCTTCAGTTCTGAATAGTTGATTGAAGATCTAATTTTCTTTTTTTTTTTGTTCTTTGGTGCCCCAGAGAAGGATATACTCATGTGCTGTGGGGTTTGAGTTAAAGATATCTTGTACAGATTTCAACTGGAAGATAAATTTTGCAAAATCTGCAGCTCTGATCTCAGCATAAAATCAGGTCAAGAAAATAAGCACATAATGCCATGAACTATTTTTGTTCCCCTAGCTGGGACAGTGACTAGATGTTTTAGTAACAGAATTTGTCTGCAAATTGTTGGGTTTTGTTTTGTGGGTTTTGTTTTTTTTATACCATTTGTTGATATCTGAATAACAAAGAAACATGATGAGGCTTTAGTGCAAAATTGCTGCACTTACCAGTTTGAAAGCAAATATATGCTGGAGGAATACCAAAGGACTGTCTTGTGCTTTTATATTTCTTTTGATAACAGCATATCCTTACATACAGAAAGCCATAACTGTCTGTAATTGTTACATATTCTTCATAATAACAAAGACTTCAGCCCTCAGTAGAATGAAATCGTTGGTCCTCAATTTAGAGTTGTATGAGAGTCTAGAAAGAAACTTCCACACTCCTCTACGCAGGGTTAATAGTGTGCTAAATTTTCTGTTCAGTCAGAAAAAGAGCATGTTCAGTTATTGGTGAAACTACCCGACCACAGGAAGAAATACCCGTGTTTCATGTATGGTTATTGTGTAGTGGCGATACTTCTAATATCCATCAGGTGGCAGCGTAAGTGTGAAATAATGCTATCTGCTTTGTTTAATTACACTGCAAACTTTCCACCGAGTTCGTCATAACATGTTTGGATTCTCCTTTGTATAAAAATCCTTAGTCCAGTGCCACTTAGACACTTACGTAATGCAGAAGTGGCACATTCTTACTGGGTTAAGGACCGGTGTTGAATACACAGATGTATACTGTTAAGAGAATTTTCTAGAAGTCTGATATTGGTGGGGTCTTGAGTGACGTTGGAGAAATGCTTGTATGTTTATACATGATTGTTAAATAGTGGGAAAGACTAGAGGTTTTTTTGGTTGGATGGGTGGGTTTTTTTCCTTTTTTTTTTTTTTTTTTTTTTTGGGGGGGGGGGGGGTTTTTTTTTTTTTTTTTTTTTTTTTTTTGTCTGGGGGAGAAGCTGAGAACTCAGCTGTGGAATAGCAGACTTCCAATTTTGTTAGTGGTACTGTTGGCAATTTTTTGGTATAAATGGAAAAAAGTGAACATAAATAACTGTAATAATTACATTTTGAAGTATAGTAGGTAGGAAAAATAATGATAATCAGATGGGTCAACTGAAAATAAAAATTGCATCCTCCAACATATGCTGCAAGTTGGCAAAGCCTGAAATAGAACTGACTTGCTTATTCTCATACTTGTGTTAATTTCTGGAGGATATGCTTGCATCTGTCGGGTAGAGGAAACAAAAGAAATCTTAGACTCTTGGTATTTTGGTTTAAGGCAAATATCCTTTGCCTTGTTATGCTTTCTGCTAATGCATGAGAATTTGATTTGTCATGTACCTTGTGAGACTGAATTGTGAGTGTATGCACACACACACACTGCCTGCTTTTGCATGTTTTTCTTCCTCCTCTTTTTCTGAACTAATTTAAAAATAATGGGCTTTCTGTTTAGTGAAAAATGACATTTGAAGAATAAATGTTCAAGTTAGGGATTATCCTTTTTCATTACAGTTCTCACACTTTTAAATCGTGTTTGTAAAAAGTTAGCCTGTAAGCACACCTACAGATTTCAAATAGCTATTTCCACTTTCCACATTTTAATTTGATACCAAAAATTATATCATTATCCTGTTGTGGTATCTTTAGAAATTAAAAGTAATGATTAACCAGAGGAATGGATTTGTTAAGACAGGTCATGTGATGTGAATGTTGGCTTTTCTGCTAGACTATTTAGTCCACTGACCAAGGCACTACATCAGCTGCAGGTGACAATGTGGTTGAACCGATGTTGTAATCTCCTACTGTGATTTTTGTCTTACCTGCACGCAAAAATTTGCTTGTACTGAATTTTTTAGTGCTGTGGTGCTAGCAAAGTAGGGAGAGGTGTTTTAAAGGCTGGGAAAAGATACATGTTAAAGAAAAAAAAAAAGGCATCTCAAAATGCTGAAGAACAATTTAAATGCCAGACATTATTATATGTAAGTAAACCTGGCTTCGTTCAAAAGGTTGGTTAACAATCCATTTTACATTGAATGTGTTCTCTGGGGCCTGTTAAGGAATATAGTGTGTTTCTGTTATTTGTACAGACTCTGTTAAATGTTTGGCATGCATTGGACTGTCCAGTTTAGGTGATAGCTTGGTTATGAATACACTCCAAGGAGGGAAAAATGGCTTTAGCTCGCTGATGCTGTGAAGCTGCTTGTAGATAGCTGCAAGTTTCTTATCAGCCACCTGGTGGGAGAGGTATGGGCTGTACGACTGAGAAAACTTGTATGTGAGACATAGGAAAGGAAGCAGGAAAGACTTGCAATCCGAAAAGGCACCACTGCTTGTCATTTATCTTTATTTTTATTTCTGAGATGACTACAACACAAAATATGTAGTGGAGTCCTCTGGCCTCACTGAAGTTCAGGTGAGACTGGTGTGGACAGTGCCTCATGGGATAGCTGGGGCAGGTTGTGAAGCCATAGCTGGAAAGGTACTAGATTTTAGTAGGAATGAGTTTTGGGAATGTCTGTGCTGAAGTATATGTGTTTACGAAAAAAAGAAACCTGAATCACTCTGAATATTTTTCAAGTTCTTATTTTCTCATTTGTATGTGTGTTGGTTTTGTTTGAGCTGGCTGCTGTCCATTGTGCTCCTGAGCTTGGTTTAGTGTCGTTGGTTTTATCAGAAAGTTTCTGTCCCACAGCCTAATCCAGTTTTAGTGAACATCAGTACTATCTCCAGCTGTAGCTCTTGGGACACTTGCTGAATATTTATAGACCGAGATATTTATACATGAATTAGATTTCTTGATTATATTAGTCCTTTTAATGTAATCAGCACTCCTATTGCTAAATTGTTAAATATTGTTAAAGAACAAAGACAAACACCTAATTGTTTACTTCTCATATACTCAACTGGAATGGCACTTGTCCCTAAAAATATATGCAGCTAGGATGTAGACAGTGCTGTTTTCTGCGGGATGTGCATGGGTTGCATCTACACTGATGACTGAGTGAGCAGGAATGTTTCTTCTTGATGCAAGTTTGCTTTACTGTACGTTTGGAGTCTTGCGGTAGGCACTTGCACATACTACTGTTGTGCTTGGAGTGGATTCCCTCCTGATGAACCAAGGCTGAGATTGCACAGCAGCTGGAGTGTTCCTGCAGTGTGGACAGAAGGTTATTAGCTCTCTGTTGATATGCTGTGCACAGAGGACCGGCAGCTGGCATGAACTTTGCTGCTGGTAAAGATGTAATGTGGATATGCAGTCCTGGAATCATACCAGATTTCAGCAAATGAAACCTTGTTTTTTCCCTCTTTGCAGCATAATGGCCAGCAATGTAGACTTGTCAATGGAAATTGTATATGACAAGATTAACATAAATTTTGAGAAAGCCCATTGCTGCATTAAAAACGGCAATGCAAATAAGGTGACAAATTAAACAAAGGCTCTAACTGTTGCTAGAGGCATCTCTGATACTTGATCTACAGCTTTAGCTGTTGAACTGTCTTTAACTGTTTCACATTTAACAGCCAGGATAAAAATAGCAGTTAAGGTACTTGTCAGAAGTAGGTGGATGAAGCCAATTCCGTAATCTATTTGGTGAATAAAACAGTGATGTGAAAATTGACACATTGTTCTGAAGAGCTCTTATGGTTGTGTTGAAGTATTAATACGACTTTTTGTCTTCTGAAAAGTTATGGAATATGTTAATGCAATCGAAAAACCTTTTAATGGGTTCAAGCAGTGCAGATATTTTAAAAGCACATAGTTATGATTTGTTAGGGGGTGTTTGGGAAGATGCGGATGCTGTGAAGCATGGAATGGGTGCTGACATGATGATTCTGTAGAGGTTTTAAAAGCACATTGCATTGAAGTTGCAGCATTCTTACTCCATTCTTATTGCACCTGATTTTGATGTTTCTCTCTATGCAACATTGCCATTCTTGGTTTTACTGAACATAAAACAGAAGCTACAGCCATGACAAAAGTTGAATCGGAAAAACAAATTGCCTCCGCTGGAAGATGTATTTAAAACAATGGTCTTCTGGTAGAAAAAATCCCCTACAAGCTTGTGCTGGTTTTGGCTGGGATAGAGTTATTTTTCTTCATAGTAGCTGGTATGGGCTATGTTTTGGATTTGTGCTGGAAACAGTGTTGAAAATACAGAGATGTTTCAGTTATTGCTGAGCAGTGCTTACACATAGTCAAGGCCTTTTCTGCTTCTCACACCACCCCACTCGGCTGGGGGTGCACAAGAAGTTGGGAGGGGACATGGCAAGGACAGCTGACCCCAACTGGCCAAAGAGATATTCCATACCATATGAAGTCATGCTTAGCATATCAAGCTGGGGGAAGATGAAGGAAGGGGGAGACATTCGGAGTTATGGCATTTTGTCTTCCCAGGTAACTATTTCGTGTGATGGAGACCTGTTTTCCTGGAGATGGCTGAACACCTGCCTGCCGATGGGAAGTAGTGAATGAATTCCTTGTTTTGCTTTACTTGTGCGCACGGCTTTTGCTTTACCTATTAAACAGTCTTTATCTCAACCCATGAGTTTTCTCACTTTTGCTCTTCCGATTCTCTCCCCCATCCCACTGAGAGGGGATTGAGTGAGTGGTTGTGTGGTGCTTAGTTGCTGGCTGGGGTTAAACCACGACAAAGCTATAGAAGTAATCTGGGACAACACACTCCCAGAAAAATTCCACATTTTGCAGGAGGTTGGTACGCCACGCTGTACAGTGTCTCCTAGGTTGCAAAAATGGTTTTGACTTACCATATGAAATCAATTTAGGCACATGTGAGATTTTTTATAGTAGAGTTAATCAAAGAAGTATTATGTAATATCTGATTGTGGAACATATACCTCACCCCCAGTTTAACTTTTTTGTGAATATCACATTTGCTTCTGTCATTCTACCCCTCTGCTCCGCTCTGATGAGACCCCACCTGGAGTACTGTGTCCAGCTCTGGAGCCCCCAACATAGGAAAGACATGGACCTGCTGGAGCGGGTCCAGAGGAGGGCCACAAAGATGATCAGAGGGCTGGAGCACCTCTCCTGTGAGGACAGGCTGAGGGAGTTGGGGTTGTTCAGCCTGGAGAAGAGAAGGCTCCGGGGACAACTTATCGCAGTCTTCCAGTACCTAAAAGGGGCCTACAAGAAAGCTGGGGAAGGACTTTTTACAAGGGCATGTAGTGATTGGACGAGGGGTAACAGTTTTGAACTGAAAGAAGGTAAATTTAGATGAGATATTAGGAAGAAATTTGTTACTGTGAGGGTGGTGAGGCACTGGAACAGGTTGCCCAGAGAAGGTGTGGATGCCTCATCCCTGGAAGTGTTCAAGGCCAGGCTGGATGGGGCTTTGAGCAACCTGGTCTAGTGGGAGGTGTCCCTGCCCATGGCAGGGGGGTTGGAACTAGATGATCTTCAAGGTCCCTTCCAACCTAAACTATTCTATGATTCTATTATCACATGATAGAGGACCCAAAAGAATCTGATTTTAAAATACAGCTGAAATTATTATTGTATTTATTGCACTTTCAATTTTTTCTCATTTAGGATATCGCACTGCATTATACCTCATAATCTAGAACACTAGCAGTACTAGTGCCCAGTAAGAAATAATTCCGTATAAACTTATTTAATACATTTGTCCACCTCCATCAGACTGGGTGACAAAACCATGCTTTCAGTTTCCTACATTCATATTTTCATGACTTTAAAAATTATCCCTTTTCTGCCTGTTTAAATAAGTAGCTTTTAAATTCAGAAGGAACAAATTCAGGACATTGAGAAAAATCCTCAGTAAATTCTTTATGTTGACAATTAATTGCAATTGAATTATCACGTGTTTCGTGCTCAAGGAAGAAAAAACTAGCCCGTAAAGGATTTGTAAGTGCTAATTTCATTCACCAATAACTATGCGAAAAAATAAAGTTCTTCAGGAATCCAGTGAGCATGCAGCTGAGCTTCAATGGTAGAGAAAAGAATGTAAGTCAGACTAAGTAATGAGATGGTAAAATTTCTTGTTAAATTCTTCCATAGAGTAGTATGTTGAGTTCTAATTACTGCGTCATAAAAAAAAAAAAAAGACATAGCCATACAGAGGATGGTAGTAAAAGCTGATTTCTTTTAGAAGCAAAGTCAGGCATAAAACCAGATATGTAGTAGTAGTAATACCTAAGTATCCGAGAAGATGAATAATAAGAGAGTTAAAATAGATAAAAATGTAAATGGATTAAGCACTGCAAAGTTTTGTATTTTCCTTGGTAACAAAAACATTTGATGTCAATGAAAATTAGTGGGTGATAACAGGTATCAGGAAGCCCTTTATACTGTCTTGGCAGAACAATGCTTCCATGCAGAAGGAGGTTGTGCTTCTTCAAGTAAAAAACCCACCAAAACCTCCATTGTAAGATTTTTTTCTCTAAAAAGGCTTTGGAAAACAAGCATTTTAGATTTTATGGTTTCATAATAGAATATTCATGCTGTCAAATTTCTTTTTGGAAGAAGTAAAGATGAGTTTAAAGAAAGACATGTTTTCCTTAGGCATTGAATTCCTTCGTTCTTTTTGCCCTGGGACAACAAAAAATAAAAAAGGATATAAATGATCGTGTCTGAGTCTCCAAGCAGTGGGAATTAAGCTGAGATGTTTGACTGAAGTAGCTTGTTCCTATATTTATCTCATATGGTATCTCTTGTACTTTTCTTTGAAGTGTTTGACGTCAGGTACTGGAAAGAGTTATAGCAAAGAATTTGATGCCTGGAATTCCTTTCAGAGACTTTTGAATCATTAGTACTGCCTCCTGCTTACTTTGCTGCTGCAGGTCTGCAGCCTTTCTTACGGATATTAAAAGCAGTCATTAGGCTTCTGGAATATTTGCTTCTCTCATTCTGTTTGTGTTACAGCTTCAGTTTTTTCATAATTAACAGAAGTTTCCACATGCTCTCTTAGCAGTGTTTGTCCAACTTGTTTCTAAGGCGAGATAATAATGTACTGCATGGTCCCATTGTGTGATGTTGTTTTGCTGGGAACCAGTAAGCATCAGTTCAAGTTAACTGTGAAGTCAGGCACCAAAGTGAAAATGCAAGCATTTTAAACAAAAAGGTCCCATGGCTAGCTTTCTTATTAAGCATATACCTCAATGGAACTTTAAATGCTGCCGAAGCAGCAAGGCTACAATATCTGTTAAAGTTCTCTAAATGATGTTGGATATCATTTGTGTAATGCTTTGAGTGGGTGTGACTCGTGGAGAAGGTGCTTCTGAACGTTCCCCACCTACAACATGACCCTGTAGGCTAGGCTTTACTATTGACCCAACACACCAAACACGTTCCCTGGTACGTAACAAAGGAGATCAGTATTTGGCCCTTCATATAGCTGCCAGAGAACAAGAAGGACAAGAATGCCAGGCTTGAAACAGCTGCTTTTGTTTGCTGTGCAGAACGTCTCCAGGTGTGTGGCAGCAAGGTAAGCAGGAGATAGCAATGAAGCTCTGTATTTTCTTGGGTATTTCCCTAACTTGAAGATCCTTTCTGCACCCTTTAAACCTTTCATAATTTTAAGTCATTAAGAAGGAGAGAGAAAGGGCAAAGAGAATTGGTTCCTCCAGGCTTATACTTCCACCCTGAACATTTTGGCTTTCTATTCTGCCTATTTCTCAATTTCAAAAAGACTCATTCACAGAGTCTTCTTCATCCTTTATGTTACAAGATTTTCTCCAGGCTGTTAGCCAGGTACATGAATCGCTGTAGTCCTGATCAGAGAAATGAAAACTAAAATGGCATGAGGGAAGCTTCCAAATAATTGAACTCACAATAGATTACAGTGCTTTATTAGCCTAATAGACTTTAGAAAGTGCTTGTTTACAGATTCTCCTCTTGAAGCTGTTCAAAGTATGCTCCTGAGAGCAAGTTTAAAAAAAAATAAATCAATAACGGGAGTAGTTTTGGCCATCACTTGCTTTTCTGCTGCAATGTGACTGGTCCCATCAGACTTTACTTGTTTAATGCTGAGAGGCAGAATCCAAGTTCTAGAACCAGTGAGCTGTATTTTGTCAGCATGCTTTCTTTTGTCAATTACAGCTGTTCTGAAAAGACAGAAACTTCACTAATAGCTTCTTAAAGTTCCTTCTGTTACTTTGGGTTAGTAGCTTTCCATGCATACAAAAGTGACACCATTGCCTTCAAATTTCAGATATGTTTCATTGCTTGACAGCATCACGTGTTGATTTTGCTTTTTTTTTTTGCCTAAGGCTTATTTTCTAAAGCTGTTTTTCAGATGACACCTGACTACACTAATACATTTTTAAAACTAATTTTAATAGTAGCTTATGCAATCTACATTTTGCATGGAAAAGGCAGAATTTGATAATAAGTTACCTAATTTGCATAGTCAATAGTAGATTCCTGATATACTAATGAAAAGCATGTGTCCTTTGGGGATGCAGTTGTAGAGGTCTTTTCTGAGTGTTTTCTTACCACAAATATAAAATCTGAGGGTCTCTTTCATTGGGTAAATCGGTCATATGGTTGCGTATCTTTCTTGAAGCTTAGCTTCAGCACATTCTGATACATTTACAAATACTACACAGATAACATATCCAGTGTCTGAATATATCCAGTATTTGGGTACCTGCAAAGTAATGTTTCTGCAAAGGGTGATTAAGCACAGAAAAATAATTTATTATTAGACTGATATAAAGGAAAAACTGGAAGACAGCTTGTTCCTTTCACTCTCTGAAGCCATTATTCAAATCTCTTAATGTTGAATATATCTGCCTTTTCTAGCCATTCTTCCTTTTTGATGGTCTTGAGGCAACGCAACATTTTTACAGACAGAAGCAGTGAGTGTGTATGGATTATCAGCATTTAAATATCTGAGTTTTTGATCACAGCATCCTTCCTTCTCTTTTCATTAATTTTCTAATTAATTTAATACTGCATTTGTCATTATTGATATCATTGAAATACTTATAGTCAGCTCAAGCTACGTGTAAAATAAAGACAGAATATTTAACTACACTGCATATTTAATTTTAAGGATGAAACTGAATAAACTTGATACTTCTGGCAAACCCAGTTTCCTTAATAAGAATAATCAATTACGTTTTCCTCTCTGCCACACGGCCAGACATGCAGAGCGCATCTTTCCACCTGGGTTCCTCATGTCATTTGAAAAGCTAGAATTAAAAGGGACAGAACAGGGATTGCAATCCTCTCCATTTCATCACATCAACTTTCCCTCTGTGCAGCTGGTACACTGAAAATGTAACTGCTTCAGAATAGACTCAATAGATATTAACTGTGAGAACAAAAGAAGTTTAATTCTATAGTGTGATTTTTGTCCTAGAGAATTTGTATTAATGATATTGTGGGGATCTATAATCATCTCAGTCCTTCAACATAAAATGAGCTCCTCATGTCTTTCTGTAAGTTCGGGGTTTTTTTCCCCCCCCTCCTCTTGCTGGCCTTCCAAAAACTTCTGTCCCCTGATTGTGAAGTGTAGATCTCCTTTGCAACATGTCCTCTGTACTAACCCTGCAAATTATGCACTTATCCTCACCTCAGCGGTTAATTCCTGAAGTATTTTATGGCACCACTGGCAAGTACAAAATAGTTGGGATAAGCAGAATAAGAAATAAAATTTATAAATAAGAAATAAAATATAGAAACAAGGGAGGTGAGGCCGCATCTGGAGTGTTGTGTCCAGTTCTGGGCTCCTCAGTTCAAGAAGGACAGGGTACTGCTGGAGAGGGTCCAGCAAAGGGCTACGAAGATGATTAGGGGATTGGAACATCTCTCTTATGAGGAAAGACTGAGGGACTTGCATCTCTTTAGTCTAGAGAAAAGAAGACTGAGGGGGGACCTTATTAAAGCTTATAAATACTTAAAGGGAGGGTGCCAGGGGGATGGGAACAGTCTTTTTTCAGTGGTGCCCAGTGATAGGACAAGAGGTAACGGGCACACACTTGAACATAGGAAGTTCCATCTAAACACAAGGAGGAACTTCTTTACTGTGAGGGTGGCAGAGCACTGGCATAGGCTGCCCGGAGAGGTGGTGGAGTCTCCCACTCTGGAGACATTCAAAACCCGCCTGGATGCTGTCCTGTGCAACTTGCTGTAGGTGGCCCTGCTCTGGCAGGGGGGGTGGACTAGATGATCTCCAGAGGTCCCTTCCAACCCTGACCATTCTGTAATTCTGTGTGAGAAGAAAAGTGTTTTGTGTGCAAGTGGTTGTTTATGTATGTGCTGCAGTTACTTATGTCTCCTTGCTGGTGTGGATGGCACTGAAAACTCGGATTTATTCCTCTGAAGTGTGCAGACCCTCCCTTTGAAGTAAATGTCATTGTGGCTCCTCAAGCCTCCATCAGTAACTGAATTTGTTTCTATAAGACTATGTTGTGGCTTCTACTGGCTAGTACAAGGCAAAAGTATCTCTCCCTTGGCTGAAGAAGTTACTACATGTGTTACATTAGAGACAGTTTTCACAACCTGTATTGTAAAGTCAGTTTAATTTTTCTAATTCATAATTCTTCTGGTAGGGTCTTCACAAGGTCTTCACACAGCTCTTAAGCTTGATCACTGCTTCATCGGAATGTATTACTATTTGAAATCATAAAGGTCTTTGAGCTCCTAGGCCTGCTGTGACTCTACAGAACTCTGATAGGTTGTTGCTAATATTTTTTGCAGAACCTTTCCTACTGTTTGCATATTGATATATCATGCTCATCTTATATAACTGGTGCAGCATTTTGTTGTAAAATGTTGTTGTAAATCACTTTTATGTTTTCAGATGTCTTTGCAAGGTGGTGGAATGACTTAGCAGAAAATATGGTAGTTGCTGACAGCAGATTCTTTCCCTTAAGAGATAATGCTTGCAAAAAGAAAACATATTATGATAGTGTAAGCAGAAAAAAATCTGAAAGACTTGTTGCCCACTTCAGTTCTATGACCTTGGATGTAATTAAAAGACGTGCTATCTTTGTTGCTCAAACAATGTGTAGATAGTCCTATATGCAAACTTGACTGCTTTTATGAAGAATGAGGAAAAATAAGCTAGAGCCTAGGTACTTGACATGGAAGGTAACTATATTGATTTTTTTTCTAAGAAATTTTTATTAAAAATTGTGCTGCCTGAGATCTGAACAAATACAGATTTTTCTGCTTTTTTATATCTGTTAGTTCCATCTAATGCAGCAAATCTACTGAGGAAAAAACAAAATGAAATAAGGTTTTTGTTTTATTTTTGTTTTCCATGCAAACCTTTATCTAATTAAAAAAGCATAAGTATTGTCTTGATTTTACGAAGTTGTCTGGTTAATTATATTATCTATTTCATTAGATAATTCTTAAGACCCTCTTAAATGAAAATAGGACATTTTAGTCTGACCATGTTTGTTGTATTATGGGAAATCTTATTCCAATTATTTCCTTTTTTCCTTTTGTCAAGGATCCTATTTTAAATATCTGATGGCTGTGATAGCAATCAGGTTATGTGAAGTCTGATTCATACTGTCCTGGCACATACTCTGTTTCACATATCTTTATTTTATTATTAGTAACCAAATCGGATCTAAATCCAAATTGGAACCAAGTCAGCCATGATGTGTTTTTGTTTTATAGCATTCTGACTTAGTTCAGTGCTACTTTGTCTTTCTTTTACTGTGATTGCACAGAGGTTAGCAAGACAGTGCTATTTATAATTTTTTTTTTTCTTTAGTCTATTAATTCTTTGTATCTGGGCCCCTGGAGGAATTGTGGGAATTCTTTTGCTCTCAGGAGAGCTAGATAGTCTTGGGGGAGGAATGTCTGAGGGACCATGAATTTATTGATATACTTAGCCTAGANAAACCAGACCACCATCAGGCTTTTCAGATGGCCATAGGTCGCATGAGACTGCAGTGGTACTTGGTAAGAGGCTGCTTGAGGGCCACAGTGCAACTGCTCTAAATCATCTTGAAACTTCACATTAAAAAAGACTCTGTAGTCTTCCCAGACTGTCTTGACCATAGCACAACTGAGGTATGTGTGGTTACTTTTGGGGGAATGGCTGCTGGTGCTTTCTGACAAAGCTAGTTCCTTCATGACGATTTTTTTTAAAAAAGAGAAGAATTTATATATTTTAAGATGAGTGCCAACCATCTTAGGGCAGTACCGCTAGATGAAATCTCTCTCTCTCCTATTCTTACCATCTTACCCCAAAATCAGTAGTAGTCTTTGACCAGTATTGCTGTGATTAAGAGACAGATTGCCTTGTTGAAGGTACTTCACAGAGTATGAAAACAATAATTTGAGGACTGCTTAGATTAATGATTCATAGTTAGCTGATGTAGCAGGACAAACAAAGTAGACTCAAAGTTCCAGTTACCTGAAGATCATGAAAGTCACTGTATCCTTAAGATAGTGGACAAGATGCTGCTTCAGGACTTTCAGGGGCAATGTATTCATTGTTCTTCAGTTTGTCCAATGTAGCAATTAATGTGATTAAGCTAGCGCCAAATCTCTTTTAAATACTATTGCACTGGGTCGTTAACTTTAACACTGTCATCATGTTCTCAGTACTGCATTTACCTTAGTTAGGGAAGATACTAATGCTTAGCATTCACTTGGATCAAGAATGTATTAATGCTTCTCTGGTTCTCAAGGTATTACTCAAACTGTTCATGTATTAGGAATTATATTGGACCAAAAGAGGGGAAAAAAATCAGCCCTATATCCCTTAGGCACTCAAAACTCACACTGAAGTAATAGCAGTTGTCTCTAGATCCATGATTTGCAAACCTATTTGTGTTTATCCAGTTGTGTGTGGCTTTTATCTTGATGGATGCTCTTCTAGGTTACCTTCAAGATTGCCTAGAATAAAAAAAAGATTGAGCTGTTTGTTGGTCCTGTAAAGGATATGATGCAAGGTAATTCAGAAGAAATCATCAGATAATTCTCAAGTAATTCTTTTTATTCAAAAGATAGGTCAAGGCATGCTGGATTTTCTAGTGAGAACTATTGGGACTGGCTGGAGGTGACTATAAGGGGTACCTGAGGGTGAGTCAGCAGTGGGTAGTAGGTCTAGACACGGATTAAATTTTTTTTAGAAATAACTTAAATGGTGGCAAAAAATGCATAGAAAATTGGTTGGTTTTTGAAAATTTACTCTTGTTTAGAACGATGCTGATAATCCATGTTCATGTAACTGAAGTTCATTCTGCAGAGACCCGGGGAAAGGTTTTGATGTCAGTCACACAGCAATGAACCTACAGAAACAGTTATTCAGGTAGCAGTTGATGCAGGTGGCTTCTAGTCCTAATCAAATATACCTCGTGTACTAGAAAAAAGGAAGTGAATTAATATCACATATAAAAAGATCTGTATGCTAGAAACTTACTGTAAGAAAAGAAGAAAAAAGAAGGCATTGATTTTTGTTATTAGAGGAATCGGTCTGGCACTGCTCTCATTTTTTATATGTGGGAACAAGAGTAAGAAAAATGTCTAAAATAAATTCTTGGTTTAGAATTGGCATATATTTGATCTTAGGGGAACAAGTCCTTGGACTTGAACTTAAGATGAAGAGGAAATATACTCATGTGGCTCAATATCTGAAGAAATTCCTAGAAAAGCATTGAGTAAGCACATATGTCTGCTAGTGAATTTCAGACATGATCTTCAAATGTTCATGTTACTTGGGAGAGTTTTAAAAGTAAAGACAGATACTAAAATCTCAAGGATGTTGGGTCCACCCACCATGACATGTGAAAAAGTCTGTTAGAAACTAGTGTGGAAATTAACCTGTGAACTCAATTCCACTAAGATTAGAAAACATTCACAACTCTGAGATAGGAGATGGGAGTTCTTGACCAAATGATGGAAGAGTGAAAGCTCAAAAAAACCACTGTATCAGTCTCATCTGAAGGAAATAGAGAAATTAAGAATAGCGTCCGGTAGATAGGCTGCAGATTACCATGCAGATTATAGGGTGCCCTTGCAATGTGAAAAGGAGAGGAAAGAGAGTAGTAGGAGTCACCAGAAATATGGGAAAGGACACACAAAGCTCCTAGCATATGGGGGCACAGACTGTTTCCAGCCTAGGGAGATTGTGCATAGGGACATTGTGGGGGAAAAAGAAGGTATGTAAGTAGGCCACCATGTGTGCAATCTGCCATGCCTATGGAACAACAAAATGTATAATCTGAGTAATTGGGGGATTGGTCAGATGTGCCTGGAAAGATTCTCAGAGGGAGATAATAGAAAAAAAAAAAAGTAGTTGTTTAGTTTTATAGTCTGCTGACTTTCAATTAAATCGTCATAAATCCTCTTACAGAAATCAGAGTAGGCTGTTTTGTGCATAGTGAATGGTAAAGGAGTGCCCTAGAAGGAGTTAGGATGGACTGCTGAGTGCACTGTGAAGTCCTCCCTAGTTTATAGTGTACTGTTCCTTGTGTAGAAAAGCACGTAGATGTTTAAGGGCTTGTATACATAGAACAGTCATCATAGTTAAAGTAGCTTTACTGAAGAAAGGTAAGACTGCAATAAGTGATATTTGTACCACATTAAAGACAAGGAGAGGGGCTCTCATCAAAGTGAAAACTGATTGTGAAAACTTTTATTTTTGATACCTCTTTTTAAAAATTTGTAACCTTCTATGAAGCAAATAAAGCAATTGGATCTCTTTCCAGAACAGGCGGTGTTATATTTGTATGGACTAGTCCATATGAAAATCTACGCGTCAGTAATTATGCTTACTTTCAACCTCCTCCTTGTGGTTTTTTTTGTTTGTTTGTTTGTTTTGTGATTTGTTTGGGTTTTTTTTTGTTTACTTTTTCCCCAAGTTCTTGTAGTTTTCAAAAAAATTCCCTGTGTTTTGCAATTTGACCTGGAAGGTCAGAATGAAATGTTTACAAAACTTTCTATAGACTTTGTGGAGAATATAGTGGATTCTGTCTCCCTGGTACAGAGCAGGAGACATGTTGGGTTAATTAACTTTTTTTCATAGCTGTGTCATTTCTTAAAATACATTCTGCAGAAATGGTTGTAGTTCTGGATAGGGGTTAGCTTTTTCACTTTCAGCCCTGGTGCATGCCATAAACTGAATTACCTCTAATAGCCCTTCTGTTCTAAAATTGTTGAGGTTTTTTGTCTAGGCAGCCCTTGAAAGCATATGTCTGCAGTACTTTGTATCTTGAAATAAACTAAGAGAACTTTCACAGTTCTGTAGAATCATCTGACTTGATAAGTACCAAAGAAGATGGAGTTTTTCTTGTGGCTCTAGCCAGATGGATTCTACAGATTCCATATTGCACAGTCTGGTCTGTACTCTTGGCAATAGTGAGTTTCCAATGTACAGTTTAGCTTCAGTTTTTAATTTGTGATGACCTTCACTTCATTAGTTAGTGATTTTTAAAGTGTGCAATCCATCAGCTGTTTGTGTGATCCAGTAGCCATATAGTTCTAGAAATTTCTTCCCAATAGATGTGGGATTCTTTGTGTTTTATGTTTTTGGAGGAAGGGTGGAAGGGAGGAGAATTTCTTACTTCTTGGAAATTTCCAAACTTTTACAAAGTTGTGATCAGGAATATATAATGCTTAAGAAAATTTCCTTTCAATGAGCTAGTCTACTTCCGTGTGAGAAAATTGGACCTCTTCTTGGCAAAATTCTCCACAAAATACATTTTTGGGTAGAGAAGGTATATCTGCTCTTCTATCCTTTGCATCTTCCTCAAATACTAACAAAACTTCCTATATTTAAAATTATAAAACATAGCAAATGTTCTTTGGAGTTTGCCTTTTCCAGGTACTTGGGAAAATATGTGCTCGTTTATCAGAAATTCTAGGTGTCTGTTGTTCCTGCACAGCTTAATGAGAACGGCAGATGTTTGGCCACTTTCATTGTAATGTCCACCATATAACAGGCTGGGCAATCAACATTGGTGATGGTCAAAATCACACCTTATATTTTAAAACTGACTCAGGTGCATAGCAAACTGGTTGATTCAGACAATTAGTATTTTAATCTTTCCGAAGCAGTATGATGTCTTTTAAGGAAACAAAGGCTCTCCTGTGCAGCAATCAACTGAAAGGTGTTAAAATGCCTCACAGTTCCCCAGAAGACTTTCTTTTTCTGTGAAAACTAACTGGACCTTGAAATTTTTTTTTTTATGGCATGTGCCTGTCATGAGTAATGCAGAGGGCAGGTGGGAAGTGAGAAGATACTCGTCTAAATAAGGGATGCTATGAAATCCTCACCCGAGACAAGAAGAGAAAGACAGACTTGTGTGAAGGTACCATGGGTTTTGTTTATGGATAAAAAGAGAGGAATGACTTTGTGATGCATCCCTCCAAGATAAAGCGGTAGCAGCCTGCTTTGATTTTATTCCAAAGGATATGTGGCACATTAAACGAATTCGGGGAGGTACGATGCATTGTGCAGTGATCCTAAGACCTTTAGATATTATTTTTTGTAGGTTCAGGTAAAAAATATCCAAATTTTGTCTATTTGTTGTTTTTTATTTTTTTTTCCCAGTTATGATGAACTCAGTAGCTCCTCAGAGAACACAGAGTGGTCTGAGGTCCCAGACTTTAGTGAAGCTGACTTTAGGTCCCAGACTAGTGAAAAATTATCCCCAGGATCAATTTTTCAAATCTTTCAGATGGAAGTGATGCAAACTGAAAAAAATGTGCATTTCAAGGTTAAAAGAGATTATTGTAATGAGACAAGTATACAAAAAATGCATAAATTATGTTTTCTAGATGAAGCCTTTTAAACTATTATTCTTACTAGTGTTGCATTCAGTACTTATAATACAGAATCGAGGGAGTCTGTCTGTTGTTAACCTAGATGTTTGGAAGTACAATTAACATTATTTGCAGGCAACCACTGTTACTTAATAATATTAAGGTCAGTGTGGCATAGCAAAGAGTTGGTGGGCATCTCTTAGCTGATATCCTGATGCTACTTCATTACTGGCGCACTAGTTACACTCACTGCACCAACTTTAAGAACCCCTATAATCAGCATCATAGGTCAAAGAGACTGTTTTGATTGATGTATTTGCCATTAATATGTAGCCATTTTATGATATATTTTATCGTGGGGTAAAAATAAATAAATTATAGATGTATCCAGTTAAAAATATGACACTAACGGAAAGCCTGTTTTATAAATTAAGTGACAGATAGTGCTTTTGTTCTTGTTTCTATAAACTGCTTTTATTGGCTGCTTAGAAAGAATGACTTGATGTAGCTGTATTTAAATTAAGGTGGAGTAGTTTATAAGCAGAATAAAATGGTCATAATGTTTCAAATTAAAAATAAGTAAAATAAAATAACTGTACCATAAAAGTGAACAAAAGATACATATAATATACATTGTGTGCATTTCCCTTTCATTGTGAATACCATCTCTTCTTGGGGAATTTGCTTAGGTCACAGCTATTGCTAGCGCTTTAAACTGCATTTTGACTTTGGTTCTAAATATATTGGAATGTTTGGAGGTTAGCGGCCATGTCATGTAAAACCTACATTCAATAAATGGCATGCAAGAACAGTATAAAGATCAGTGTGTATGTATCAATAACTAACAGATAACAGACAAATACCAGTAGCTGTTATCATGCATACAAAATTATGGTGATTCTGTGTGGAGAAAATAACTACCTTCTGCCTTTCTTTTTAATGCTCATACTTATTCTCATATGAAAACCACAAGTTCTTTTCCAGGTCACCTTTGCATGTGCAGTTCCTTTCTGTGAAAAACTTGGGGGGAAAAAAAAGTCTTAAAAATGGCGACTTCAGGCCCTCATGTACAATCCTTATTTGACCTTTTCCAGCAAGTTAATCTCCTTCGCAAAGCAAATTCATTATAGATCGGATAGTTTTAGGCATAAAAAACCAATAAAGCCAATGCAGTGTCTGCAATAGGTTTCCAGCAAATTAGCAGGAGTGGGCTAGCATGAAACAAATCAAGCATACCTTGTGATAGTTTGTTGCTTTTCCAATTAAGAAGTAGATCTTTTTCGTGCACTAATGGAAACTTCTCCCACAGCACGGCTTGTCTAGCATGTGTTTCCAGTGGTTATCATTACAGATAACGGACATCAGTTTGCGTCTTAGGATTTCAGAATTTTTCAGAGCAACAAAGTTTGATTGTAATATTCTCGCTGTGTCATTGCAAACTCAATGGCAGGAGCAATATCAAAACTGTCAAAAGACCCAGCGACAACTGTTAACAACTGTTAAAAGGCAATATTCCTGTAAGTAATACTGAACTTCAAGACTACATCTATGAAAGACCCTGCTACGTGTGGACTATATTGTAAAATAACAATTGTGGAGAAAATTGTAGAATGAATAGTCAATAAAGTAAGGTAATGATGTCAGCTCTTAGTGTTATTTGAAGAGGCCTGTTGTAATGATGCTCTTCCATGAAAGCATTTTAGATGTAATGTGAGGCACTTATAAGATGTTAGATATACATTTCAAACATGAATATCCTCTTTCTTGTCTTCACTGAAACGACCTTTCACGCTATCCTCCTCTCATCAGCCTCTTTGCTAAAAAAACTTGCAACTTGCACATCTCTGTTTATTTCAGGCTGTGGTTAATGCATATGCATTTACTGATTGGCAGGTGCAGATGCGGTTCGTTTCATAATCTCAAGGACAGCGATCCAGTTATTCACTAAATGTGTGGATTGTCTGTGGCATCATTTATCTAACTGTACCCTGGCAGACTCTGTACAACAGGTTTTCATGGCAGGGATCATCTCCAAGTTACTGATTGATAACTTGTGTGTAGTATGTGCTGTAATAGTTCCATTGTAGCAGGCACTGCAGAAGTAAATCCACTCAGTTTCATCCATTTTGGCACAGAACAGCTGCAAGTGGCAGGTTTACAAAAATACTGCATGCGGTTCTCACCATACAACTATACTGTGGAACCCTTCTCTCACGTTGTAGATTTTATGTGAATTCAAAAAGTGGCTATGCAAATTTGTGAAAGAAAAATTCTTGAAGGATGGGGAAGCAAAAGATATCACCTCTGGGTCAACGAGTCTGAGCTGCAAACTGGTAGAGGTTGGGAGAGTATACTTTTGAATTATCATTCCAAGTTATTTTTCAATATTTTTCCCTTCACGTCCACTCTTGGTGTCTGTTGGAGGCAGGGTACCGAGTTGGCTAGCTAGCTTAATGCAGAGATTCTTATGCTAGGTTCTTACAACACTTCAAGGATTTTCACTAGAAAAATCTAAAATTGTTCAGTAACCGTCTTTTTCAAATGTCTTATGGGTGCTTCAGCACAGAAGTGGAATTGGGGATAGCCTCTGAACTGAGGGTAAGTAAGTTTGTATCTTCTTGAATCAAAATACCTTTGTTGCTGTTTCCCTGATTGCTGGACCTACTGGGCAACCTACAGGCAAGCTTATGCTGCCTGATCAGAACTGATGTTGCCCTGTTTTTAAGATGGTCAGTGGTGTTTGAGGTGCTAACCTGGTGTGGAATGGGAAGTAATGTGAATAATTTACTTTATCATGTGGAAAAGACAAATAACTGTAGCACAGATGGAACTCAACTGTATCATTCCATCTCCTTCGCTATAGGTGCTTGGACTTGCCTCAGCATATCGCCTGGTTTCATCAGTGTAACAAATCCAAAAAACTGTCAGGTTTCCATTATCACCATTTCTTTGGCACATGAGGTAGATTTTAAGTAGATGATTCATGAGAATGTGTTGTTGGAAAGGACTGTGCTGAAATGTGTGTGACAGATGTCAAGGAAATAATGCTGATATATTTTAAGTGCTGCTTCCAGTCGGGGCATCCTTGAAAGTGTAAATATCCTATAGCAACAAGGAAAAAAATCCTTCTGTGCTCATCAAGAAGTGCTTTGTATAGAGTTTTCTGGAGCCAGGCTGAACATTTATGATACTGACAATCGACATTTTTCTGATAATGGACAGAGAGTGACAATATTAAAGTCATCCTTCTGGATAGCATTGTGAATACATTGCTGTGCTCTATGCTACTTTGCAGCTTTCGTGTAAAGGTTATATCCTCTTCACTGCCTTTTGTCATTACTTAGCACAGTAAATGGGACACTTATTTTTCAGCTTTCGAAAAAGTTTGTGTAAAATGCACAAAAATTCACAAGCACCTTGGAAATGACAGTTATAATAGCAGATAGGCAGGTGGAACTACTATTGTGTCAGCCAGATTTCCTTGTGTATATGCGTGTGAGTGGGACAAGCTTGGAAAAGTTCATCAGATGGAAAAGTTGTTGCAGATACAAGACTCAATTAAACCATTGGTTTACATGTCTTGAGGATTAAAGTATCACTGTGATGGAGGTTCTTGAAAAATAAGACAAAAAACAAAGCCCAAACCCCCAAAATATTTTAGAAATTCCAGATAGAGTAGTAGGATAACAAGGAGTAAAGCCCATTAATATAGATGAGAGGGAAGGGGTATGCATCCCAAGCCTTGGACGAGGAACCTTTTGCTTTTGTGGCTGTTCTGTAAGAACCATGAAAGGAAAAAGCTGAAATGAATGAGTTTGTCCAGAAAGAGAAACTTGTGAATGGCTGTGAGACCATTGTGTGTTGTCAAGGGTGGTGACAGGAAATCTAACAGTACCTGAGGATAGTGGCAATAGAAGGGAGAGAGCTACTGAAACTCTACCAAGACTTTGTTATTTACTAGGTGACTCCACAAACTGAGTATGTTCAGTTTCTGGTTTTATTGGAAGAAATTCTTGCAAGATAACACATCTGAATTACCTTTATACTTAACAATGTTTAACAATTAATATGGCTGTAGATGGCACTGAAATGAAACATTTTTGGTTTTCTGAGCCCAATAAAATGGATTTTTTCACTGCAAAATACTGAGGGAGATTAGTGGACCAAAATAGAATACAATACTTCAGCAGTGATGCTGAAGAGCAAATGTGAATAAAGATATGTGTTAAGAGTGAAAATAAACAAAATATCCAGATATTGAAAAAATTACTAACTGTACAGTTAAAGCACACTTTAAATTTTAAAAAATATTTTTCATGATCCTAATTTCTTGTTAATAGCTTGATAGCTTTCATCCTTGCTACAGGATCAAGTTTGTTTCAGGATAACAAGCAAAATAAAAGTCTCTGTAGATCAGGTGTGTAAGTCTCCTTCCTATGGCAAGAAGCAAATCTTTAGGATTTTTCTCTTGTGGAGGCCAGAAAGATACTAGTGGTATTTTTCTGAACATTGGCATATAGATTTTCTGCTAGTATAAAATTTGCCAGTATAAATATGACGGAAGATTATTTGCATAAACTGCTCAGCCTTTTTGTTTCAAGTGTCTCTTTGGATTCCAATCAAAAAAAAAAAAAATCAGTTTGTATCATCAGTCCATAAAAATTTCAGTTGGCATAGAGTGTGCATATGAGCAGACCATAAGTGGTAGAGGTGGAGATATGACTACAGTCAAGGCTAATTCTAGCAGCAGCAGAGATACTAAGTAGACTAAGTACCTGTTTACCTTGGATCCAACTTGTATCTGCTGAAGGCAGTGGCACATCTTCTAATCAGGTCTCTTACTTCTGGCTTTAAGCAGAGAAAAACACTTAAAAAAAAGTTACAAAATGCAAGAAATTCTCTGTAGCTGAGATGTACTAGTTGCTAGCTTTAAGCACGTTTTGTAGTTAGGTTACATACATTGCTGTAAAGGGTTTCAGTGGAAATGCTGACATCCTTAACTGTAGAAACAAAATGCACTGCTTATTGTAGTTTAATTAAAGCAAAAGATTTTACTTACTTGTCTTTGCCATGGAACATACACTTGTGGCTGCAATAGCAAGAATTTTCTCCTTGCAATAAACCACGCATACACTAAGAAGTTAAATCTTTTGATTTTTTCTGTAACTAGGAATCAATTTTTGTGAGAATTCAGTTAAACACTGTTTCAGATTCCTCTCGTTCATCAGGATGGTCCCAAATGCTGATCAAAATAAAGCCTGATGCATTCAAATTGGGTGAGAGTCACTGGCAAGTTTACTGATTCAAGGCATTCATTTTTAAATATATGTTCCCCCAGAGCCGTGTCCTGTGAGTTGAAGAAATGTGTTCTCAATAGTATACCTCCAATGATACTTTCTATATTATGTTTTCTTCAGTAACAGACTTTTAAAAATTATTTTTAATTACAGATAAGATTATCTGGTCCATCTCTGCACATAACTAAGACAAATCTACTCCATCCAAATGTGCATAGAGAATTCAGAAAAGTGTCTTTTTCATCTAAACTTCCCATCTTCTGAACATTGTAAAGGATGTAAAGAAATACATGCAGGAGCTTAAGCGTATAATAAAGTCAGAATCAATTATTTCTGCCTAGAGAACTGACCTTTTATATAGCAGCCAGTGTTTTGTTTTATAAATGTTTGATGAAACATTTAGACTGAGCTGTTTTTTTAACAAACCAGATAAATGAATATCAGTATAGTGTGCTTGCCTTAGGCTTGCTGAGCACTGTTGTCCATACCAGCTGCTGTACCTTTTAGGATGCTGGGTGAGGATGTGAGGAGAGTTGCCATTGTGAATTTTGTTTATGCACCTTGCTGTTTGCTGTGAAATGAAATTTTAGAGAAGTCAGTATCTTGATTTACGATACCATACATATGTAGATGTGTGTGTTTATGTGTGTGTGTATATTTCCATTTGAAAGGTTTAATTCTTGCTTTGTGTCTGATTATATAATGAAGGAGTTAAAAATCTGTTTCTGTGTTTTTATACTGTATAGGCCATGCTCCAAGCAATTGCTGTAGAAATCATCTTTCCTCTTGGTTTCTGTCTGCAAGTTAAAATGAATTCCATGATGTGACACTGTCAGCTAGTTTTGTGCTTTCATGTATTTGCTAAAAAAGAAGCGCACTTTTGATGTTGTTCTACTTATGTCTCATCAAAGGTTTTGTAGCAGCTGCATTTCATGGTTCTCTGCAAAACCACCTGGAAAACATCCATCGTCTGAAAGTGATATTCTTAAGAGTGCCTTGCAGACTCAGATTTGCAGGTTGCTGAATGCTGCTAAATTGAAAACGACCTTATTTGAAAGGAAATGGATGCCGTCAATCCTTTAAGAATATCAAAAGCTACAGTACAAACAGCTCACAAAATGTAATGGGTGTCTAGAGATCCAGCTGTAAAGCTGCAGTGCTAGTGTAATCTGTTGAATTTCAGTTATATAGAGTAAGATTTTGCATATCTCTCAAAATGATTTTTTTATTGAATGGCTATTTTAAAAGTTTACTGAATATGTGAATACCTGTGCTCATTGAAAGAGACAAGACCTATGTTTAGTGGAATTGTAGTTAAATATTCCTGTTACCTTCATGTTTTCCCCTATCAAGTTGTCAAAGAGAAAACCATATGCATTAAGATTTAGATGTGCTTTTTCCAAATGTACATACATTTAAAGGATCATTGGAAAAGGCTCATGGCTGCTGTTCAACAATGGTTAGAAGAGTATTTGATATACTTTTTTTTTTTAAAAAAAAAAGAGATAAGGAATAAATTATGCATGTTCATGATGAAGTTACTCATGAAGTCCCACAAGGATCTGTCCATAGACTTGTGCTGTTCTATATAATTCTATACATTCATAAATTATTAACAAAAAGGGTAAATAATATGTATCAAAAGCAAATTTTATTTCCTCAATTATTTTAGATAGTGAAAACTTAATTTGACTGCAGAGAGTTTGAGAGGGTTCTTTCAGTACTATATGATGCAGTCATATAATAACATTTTTTCAAAAAGTGCCAGGTAATATGAAGAGAAAAATAAAATAGAATTCTACACAGTGATCTCTAAATTGGCTATTGTTATTCAGAAAAAAATAATCTCTGAAGTATTCTGGATGGTTCTCTAAAACTATCAGCTGAAGGTTTACATTGGATGATTCCAAGTGGCTTTAGAAAATACTCATTTTGATGAAACATGTATGCTTCTTTTTTTTAACAAATCCATTTTGGAAAAAACACTTTATTAAAGTGTTCTCGTGTCCACTTTGTTCTTTTAAAGGAAATCAGTGAAAGAAAGTTAAGATACTTAAATATCCAAAATTAACAGAAAATATCTAGTAAAGTGAGAAGCTCTATTGTCTTTTGTTTGTTTGTTTTGCTTTATATTAATCTGCTATTCCTTTTCATCAATCATTTCTAGTGGCACTTAATGCTGTGATTCATACCATTAATTTATTCAAAGAATTATATAGTATGTAATAATTAACTGCTACATCCTGTAGTATTGGTTTCACTAACTGCTACATGAAAGGACAGATATCTCCACACTGGTCTGACATCTTTTACTGTTCAGGTGATATAAAGGAACCAGATGCTGGCTGTAATTAATCAGTAGAGAATTGTTCTGTTGATGGAAAGCTCTCAGCTGGCATAAAGCACACAGAGCTGGCTTCTGCTCCAGACACTTCTGCCTCTCTGACATCAGAAGAGGGACAAAATTTTGATCCATTAATCCAGCTGATGTGTAATGTCTTACGAAAACCATGTGTTGCTAGGACATTAGGTTGGTGTTGGCTTGCCCACAGAACTGTGGAGCTGTAATTATTTCCTTGTTTTT
This sequence comes from Anarhynchus alexandrinus, assembly GCA_008711295.1. Classification (NCBI taxonomy): domain Eukaryota; kingdom Metazoa; phylum Chordata; class Aves; order Charadriiformes; family Charadriidae; genus Anarhynchus; species Anarhynchus alexandrinus. The sequence continues at coordinate 435,097 of VUYV01000126.1, forward strand.
CATCTGTTGCACTGCTCGGATGAAGAATGTAAGGGATAACATAATGCAAGAAGAATTTGGACTCTACCATTTTTCTGACTAATGGTTGTCCAATTGAAAAAATAATTCTAAAAAGTATTAGGGAGATGTGAAACTAAGTCTTTTAAACTATTTCTCCTGCTATGTCTAAAAAGATTTGTGAGGATCTCATTAGTCACAAGACATACAATAAAGGAGTACTTACTTAAAGCGAAATATTTCTTTAAAATAGGATTTTTTTTTGTTTTGGTTTCTATTTTGATTTCTACACAGAAGAGCAGCTAGTAAGTTGCCCTTCTCTCTGGGTCACCCGAGTAAGTAGCATGCATGTGTTTTCTGTTCAACTGTTTCCCCATTTCTGCGTTACAGTACATTTTAAGGAAAGTAAGATAAAATCAGATCAGAAAATAAAATGAAAAATGAAATCTTTATTCAAAACATAAAACTAAAACATTTTGTGGAGATTTTTATGATTGTTAAAAAAGAAAAAGTATGAGGTTTAATTCTTCTGTAGTTTTATATCATCTTCTATTCCTTCCAAATCACAGAAAAAAAAGAAATCTCAAAGAAGAAATTGCTATTGGGAAGATTAAAATGTGTCATTTATTTCAGGTATGGATTGCAAAGATTTTTAAATGAGAACTTCTTAGTCTGATAATTGATAGCCGAGAGGCAACACTCAAATTGTTGGAAATCGCAGCATAAATAAGAGATACAGACAATTTTTCTTAACAGCATCTTGAGTTACCAGTGTCATTTAAGTCCTGTGCTACTTTGTTTTTTCCACTGGGTGTCTCCACACTACATAGGAAGTTCAGGCAATGTTTCTTTTCAAAACAAATACATGAAAGGAGAGGGAACGTGTGAGTACTAAAAAGCATCTTTTGAATACAGTTCAACGGTAAATTATAGAAAATGGGCGTATCTAAACAAACCCTATCTTCCAGATCTGAAGGCTTGTGTGGCAACTGAGTTTTCTTCCATTCACCAAAAAATTTAGAAATGCGTGCTGGTAAAGTTATTCTTTCTATGTTGATCTAACTTTGAGGAATTCCTGTCCCAGTGTTGTATCAAAGTGGAAATGGGTGTCCAATGGAAAGAGAAATTCCAAAATCCTGCTGTCTTTTTTTTTTTTTTCATACTGTGTACATTAGTTGCAGAACTGTGATCCAGACCCTTCTTTTGAATTAGACGTTTGCTAGCACTTTCTAAATTTGTTTCACCTTTGGCTACAGACAGTCATTCCTATTTCACACCGTAATGACAATGACTGATAGCTTTGAAATTAACTAACCACCTCGTGATCCCTGGAGCCCATTTCTCCTAGGTGTGGGTTCTCAGCCGCACTTTTAACTGCAGTCATAATGGCCATATGCGCATTGCTCTTTAGTATTCTCTGGAGCATCATGACAGAGAGACTCTTCCGTGCTGATTTTTTTTTCTCTCAGTATGCGCACCATCAGGGCTTACAGCATCCTTATGCTGGTTACAGAGATGCGCAAAAGCACCTACCAGGTTATCCATCCACTTTTGCTTTTGGTTTGGATTACAAAAAGCTGGCACTGCCACTTTCTGGAGTTGTGATGAAACCAAAGTGCGTCTGCATGGTAGGCTGGATACATGTTGTAATGCAGTTTCTTATTGAGGTGATCAATAATTCTGACAATCAGAAGAGGTATTTCATCATAGTTGCCAAACACTGTGCAGTTCTTACAGACCTTTGAGGTAGATTTGATTCCAGCATCAGCCATACCATTTGGATTACTGTTGATATAATGCATTTCACAGTTAGTGAAACACTTCACACCTGGAAGGCCTCTTACTGCAATGTCAATCCTAAGTGCAACTTGAGAACCTCACCTGTGTCTGATTTCTGGGCAAAAGAGCCCGTGCAAGACACCAGTATGGCTAAGAAGCTTATGACAAACATCTCCAAGGGAAGTAAAGCTTTCCATGTCTTGATGTCTTCATGTTAATACTGGATGCTTTTTTGGGACTTCTTTTTAGCCTCAGCTATGTTTGACTTAGAGGTCATCAAAGAGCTAAGTGGATGAAAATCTATGGTATATGATATAGTAACAGACCATTTTGTGGTAGTCTAAGAAAAATCTAAGTATTAAAAATTTCAAAGTATTTCCTAGGTTGCTGCTGCGATGAACTGAATGTGCCAAAGTGGGTCTTAGGTGAGCATGTAGAATGGGATCTACTGTTCCATAATCTTATTACCTCATAGTAACATTAATTGTAAATTGCTGTGATAATGAGATTGTACATCCTGACAGGTCAACCAAGGGAGACCAGTGTAAAGAAAAAAACAAATATGTAAAGCCATTTAGATTTAAAAAAAAAATATTAAATCTAGGATTTTTTTTCTTAAAGTGAAACATTTTTGAACTGCCTCTGTAGATCTTTTTGTTTTATACATTTAACTAGCTGTTAAGCAGCTCATAGATGTAGGGGCACACTGAGGTAGTACCGTTGGTTTACCATCTGAGGGAAGTCTGTCATAGGGCTGGTAAACTCGTAAACCCTTGAATAGATATTGAACATTTTGAACTTCTAATGCTGAGCAAAGGAGTCCTTCTGTTCAGCAGCAACCATTAGCTTCTTCATTCATAGTGTTTCTCTGGAATTTCATGTTTAAAAAAAAAAATCTACAATGAAATGGATGTTATTTTTAAATTCTAACATGAACTCACATAGGAAGAACACCATATTGCTGATGTAGGCATTTTCCTCATCCCTTATTGACTGGATTTCATCTGTTTCTTTTCTAATGGAAAGGCAATCTACTGCCTATTACCTTCCCTTTAGGGTCTGCCATCTTTTTCCCTCTCTATTGCAAGTACAAACCTAATGTATAGAGGTGTTGCTGTAGTTCAATGGAAGTTGCAACAGAGTTAGCATAAAGAAATGTGGAACTCTGTCTTTTACAAGTATACATCATGTGATTTTAATTATATATTTTTGCAAGGATAGTAAAATAGAGCTTATAAATCACTTGCTCAGCTCAAAGTCACGTCCCTATCGATTTGGTTACCTTTGTGCTGCTTTTGCCATGCAGGCCAGCAGGCAGTGTTGTTTCCTTTTGTAAACTTTATCGATTAGGAGAGAGAGAACATAGAACAAAATATGCTGGTACATATCAAAGCATTTCTCTCTGTGTTTCAGCAATGTTCATACCGAAACAATTACTCTTGTGTTTCATGAATATTCCTGTAAGAAAAAGCAGTTTTCAACTAAGCATGGTTATTCGTTTTCCCCAGGAGAGCACAGAATTACATTAATTAAAAATATACAGACAGATGCAACTGGTGGTACTGTTGTGTACCATTGGGAAGCCTTTAATGATTGGTTCCTGAGACATTCTTTTCTCTACGTGCTATGAATTGGCATGTGTGAGAATAATTATTAGTTTCAGTACAATCTGTACCAGTGCCCTTTTTAACACAAATTTCAGGCTGCAGTGTCTAATTGCTAGATAGATGGATTTATAGTGAGTTATGGTCTACAGGGCATAACATTTAGTGGATACACCATGCCTGCTTCTACACAGTTCTGCAGCTGCATGCCTCCAACTTTATGTTTACAGATGATGGACACTGTCATTTGTGGTCTCTCTGAGCGAATCAATAAGGGAACAAAATCTTGCCATTAGTTCCATCATTTGCTTATAGTTCCCAGCCCTTGTATTCAACTACCTTGGAATTAATTGAAGCATATTTTTTTTGCAAATGCTTTTTGTCCATATTCTGTTGGGTATCCCACGAGGCACACTGAACGCAAAAACTGAAGGTTGTAACCTACCCTCTTATATCAGTTATATTTAAGAGTTTTAATATGGCTGTATTTATTAAATTTAATGTATAATTTTATCACATCACCAATAGTGTGTTATGGCATTTCATATGCCCAGTGTTTTCTAAAAATGTGGAAATAACCTGAAGAACATTTTTTATTCCCATTTTGCAGATAGGAAAGCTGAAGCATAAAACCAGAAAGGTTCCCTCAGAGTCCACAAAAAGGCTGTCATATAGCTAGAAATAACCTCAGATTTGGGCTCGTATGCTCCTACTTTAGTATTCGTAACTGATCCATATCATCTCCTATATGAAATATAAGGGAATCAAGATTTTATTTTCTCCTACTTTTGTTTAAATAGGAAATGTTCCTGCTAATAGAGGATCCTGTACTAAATGCAAATGAGCGTAAATTACTGAATCGACAATATGAAGATTGAGTTCTCTCCTTGTTTGGAATAAATTGCGTATTTTTTTGTGTGCCATGAAGTTACAATGAGAAAGATGTATTATTTTTACTCAGTGCTGATTTTGCTCTTGACATTGTGCGAATCTTAAATTCCCATTCCCTCTGCTGAGAAGCTTAGAGCACAGCGGAGAGATTGTAAGTTAAGAAACTTTTTGATTGGATGGTGATTCATAATAGCATGACTACAAGTGTTTTTCTTGTGTTTGCCATGTATTATTAAATAGTAAATACAAATAATTGTCTTTTTTTTTTATTGGATGGAATGTATTTTCCTGGTACTCAGCAAAAACTGTATTAATGAAACTAATTCAGCTACAGAAAACAATACCTGGATTGAGACAAAGAAGTTTTATTTTCTTTATGTCCCTGTTACTTTATTCTGAGTACTATTTAGAGTACTAGAAAGGATGAAGAAAAATTTCATTTTAGTGTGTCCATGTCTAAGTGGTATATTTTGGAAAATGATCAAAAGAATTAAATGAATATGCTGTAAGAATCCATGATAATTGCATTGGAAGGCAGCTTCTTGGGAGCTGCTATCTGTTACTGAAGCATATTTTTTTTTAAAGGAATACATACTGCTTTAGTCTACAAGGTATGTTAGCTTATTAACATTTATTTCTATGACTGCATCATGGCAATCATAAATCATTCTGTCAATATACCCCTTGCCTGGGTTATTAAGATTTGAGACATTTATCCCTAGGAGTCCACTTGTATAAAGAAATATTGTCCATTTCCATTCAAGAAAGGACACTTTCAAAAGTAAATGTGGACACATGCAGACTTGTCTGCCTTTCAGTGTTTGCTCTCTTCTCAAGGCAAATAGATGATCTGGGTTTGAATTCCACAGTCCTGATGCTGTTAAGCTTCTCAAATTAGTCCACTTCTGATATTCTCTGCTTTTGACTTTGCCTCTTCTAGTTCTACCGTAACTACGGAACCAAAAATTAATGTATATTATGCTTCGAAAAATGTCACCAACATGTAGTGTGTTAAAGAAATTCATTTTAGTTTTAATAAATACACCCAATCATTTTTAATATAAGCAAGGCCATGATTTGATGCAAAGAAAGTATGAAATAAAAGACAAGGAAAGATCCTTCAGTTGTGGAATTGGTACAGGACTAATAAGTATGTCTGGTAAGGTATAGTTCTAGCATTTCAAAAGACTGGTGGTCCACAGGAATGTGTTGGTGTTAAGATGTGTACCACAACATGAAACATTGCTGTGCGACGTGTTAAAAATATGCTTCAAAGAAAATCTCTGCAATTTGATTTCATTAAATTCATAATAGACATTCACACAGCTTCCTGATTGTAACTAATTAGCTGACACAGAGCCCAAGCATATTCTTACTGAAGCCAAGGAGAGCTGTGCCATATATATGCACACGCATAGGAAATATGTAATACAACCATCTGTACTCTGGTGAAAATAGCTTTGCTTCAGCTCAAAAAATAACTTCACTAAAAAGGCTTTGCATTTAAATATACCTATATATGCACACATGCATACACATAGATGGATACATACATATATATTCATTAAAAAAATTCTTCATATACTAATTCTTGCTTGTATTTCACTATTAATTAATGTGAAATACTTGTGTTACTATTTAAAGCTGTTTTCTTGAGTCTTTTTAGTGTACTTCCAGACTTTTATAATGTTCACATAAGGTTCTTGAGGTTACAGGTGACTGTGGTGTTAGATTTTGAATCTTCAACTGTGAAGTCGGCTGCCAGTTTTTATTCATTGTTTCCATTTACTGTTTCCTTATATTTCAGCTTTCTCAGCTTGTAGTTCAAACTCCTGAGAAAGGTCAGTTTGCAACCCCAGCAAGTTCTTCAACAGCTGCTGCTGGTTAGTCAGCATTTTACAGATGATTGTCATTGTATAGTATGGCAGTAAAAATGTTGTACTGAATAATGTCATATATATTTAATAAACGTAGAACTTTTGCAAGCAACATAAACCTTAAAATGCTTCCTAAAATAAAGAGCTTTCTAAATATCTTTTCGTGTGTTATACCTACAAAAGATATAGATAATATTTTCTGAGGCTTCTTTCAGAAATTTCTGTAGTCAACAGCCGTAACCATAGTTTTCTAGTCCTGCTTTGCTGCGTGTGGGAACTGCTCTGTGTTGAGGCGAAAATGCTTTCATTTGCAGCTTTTATCATGAGGAAGGGTTTTATTTTATGAGAAGGTTATGTGTGTGGTGCTTTTCCAATGAGCTGTGAAAGTAACTCTAAAATTTCTCTAATAGAGCATTCCCCAACCTTAGGATCAGAACTGACAACACCTTGGCCCCAGTCCTCAGCTGCACTGCAGGCTCTTTGCACCATGCCAGCAGTGCAAGGTGACTCTAAAGCCAGTTTAATTGGCCATGGAGGGATGTGCTCGACATAAGGATTCTCCCTGGAGGCTCTACAGTGTGTGGTTGGGCCTTCCTTATAGAACTGCCAAGCTGGCTAGAGCAGAAGCCTTTGGGAACATTGGCAGCCAGTGTAAATCCGATTAGACTTCGGACAGCTATGATTTATGTGAAAAGACGAGACCAATGAACGCGGAGCCAGCCCACTCCTCAGCCAGTGTTTGTGGAGAAGCATTTACAGTGTACTCATGTGGTACACAGATTGGTTCGCATTTTTATTGTATATGCAATCTATACTATGTTAAATGCATGATAGTTTCAGTTAAAATTCTAGGTAAAATAATTTAATCAATGTATTTCTGGGTTTTTTCATTGCTTAATTATCATTGTGAGAGAAACATCCCAGTCTGTGAATTTAACTTCAAGGCTCTTCATGCCTAGGGTTATATACTGTACAGGGCTCCTCATTCCGCTGTAAAGGGTTAATAGGAGACAAATAACAAGGGATGTGCAGTTAAGATATTTGCATGAAATTGTTAGGGGAGTTGTGGGAAGCATTTTAATTTTATAATTTTTCATAAATTATTCATTTTAAAAAGAACATCACAAATTTGAACACAGCTAAGAGGTACCAGGCTTCACAGTATATCGCAGCTTTTGCAATGACAATGGAAAATGTGCCCTTTCAGATTCTTATGTTTTCTTCAGCCATTTCTTCACTGAGAAAGAGAGTAAAGGGGAAAGATATTCAAGCATTTCTCTTTTCTTTCTCCTCCTCCTACCTAGAAAATTATGGCAGTGAGTCAGGTGGGTAATTCAGAATAAAAAGAAGAGCTTTTGTTTACATTCTTTTATCTAGTTTTCAGAGCTCTTTTTATATTTCAAATTCATTTTCTCTGATAGTTCTGAGTGTATATTTTACAGACTGCTCACACTGCATTTATTGATGATTCAATACCATTTGTTCTTCTCTGAGAAGGGAGTAATGTGGGATTTTTCTTTCTCTCTTTATTTCTTCCCTTCTGTCTTTCTTTCTTTTTCTTTTTTCTTTTTTTTTAAAGACTCAGATCCTGTCAATAATTGACTCATTCCTCAACTAAATTTTGAAAAATATTCATTAACATAAGGGAACTATAGTTTAGAATCCCTTTGTGAGTCTTTATATTAGAAGCGTACAAAACCAATAGGGCTACATATATGTGGAAAAGGCTATGTACATGTTTTATATGTCCTAGAGTTTGAATAGATGAAGTATCAGAACTGAATGGATTGCTAGCTTCCCCAGTACTGTATCAAAATGGTGACAATGGAATTATTGGAGTGGCAATAGGATACCGAGCTTGCCACTAATTCAACTGCTTTTCCTCTGGCCTGAGCTGGACACTGGTTCACCGGGCTGTCACACAGTAACTGAGTTGGTGGTATTGATCCACACTGTGGCAAAGAGATCAAATCCTTTGGATTACCAAACTCTCTTCAGAATAGGCACATTACGTGTTTGTTTTAGCAGAAAGACTAAGGACTAAGTAGGCACAGAGACAGAGCTGTGCTACGATAGGTATGTCCAGACAATGACTGAGGTATATTGCAGGTCAGTGTTAAAGCCTCTATGGCTATTCCCTTATGTTGGACCTATCCTCTCAAACATGACTTTAAATATCCATTGCTAGTCAAAAAGTACTTCTAGTAGTATTTAAATGATATTTATAAAACCATATTTATTATTTTGATTTTTTTTTTTAAATATTGCCTATTTATAAAAATAAAGCCATAACCTAGCTGGAATGTTTGCTAATCATCAAGTGGTCAGCATTTTACATTCCTTCTCAGATAAAGATGTGAAATACTCTTCCAACAAGAGATGCAAAGGCAGACGTGAGGTGGAGATGCAGATCATATTTAAAGAAGCAATTTCATAAAGAGGGGACTGAGAACAGCCTATCTTATTTGCATAACATGATACCTGAAGTTTCAGAGCAAAGTGATATAAATCTTTGCTCTGTCATTTTATGAAGAGCCCCATCAAAAACTTTGTTTCGGAACTCTGTTTCAACTATGTGTTTGTGACTATATTTTGCAATTTTACAATTTGAATGACACAATGGGAAAGATTTTTTCTGTAATTGCATTCATGGCACTACATCCCTTTGGTATTTCTGCTGTTGTTGTAGCTTTTAAAAGCAGTCTTGTTCTGTATGTTTTGTCATTTGTGTATGAAAACGTAACATATTACTGGAAATATTGCTAAGATGTGTTAAACCACATTTTGTTGACTTCTGTATATTGGATATAGAGCATATTTTGCCATTTTGTTTTGTTTTCAACTTCTGCCAAAAATAGTTATGTAGAGGTTTCTATCATGCATTTACCACGTGCCACCTTTGATAGTCCAATTCAGAAAAAAAATTTGTCTCCTGGACATAAAATAAATGATGGTAGCAATGGTGCTTAGCATTATGAGAGGATAAAAGTCTCCAGTTAAAGTGTACCGTTCAAACAGCTTGGCTAACATTTTCCCTCTAATCTCAAATGCTAATTGTGGCTTTAAATTGCAGCAAATAGTCTAGCACAACAATGTAATGTCACCTGAAAAATATGCCCCTGCAACATTTCACAGTGGGGGATGCAGCTATGCGTGGCATGTGAAATTAAAGGTATGTCACATACTGGCATATCAGCTGTGTCATTTCACCCATGCTGTAGCATTGCAGACTTTAGGTGACACACCACAGTTGAAAAGCCAGCGTATGACAAGCTCTTCATTTAACTGAGTAAGCCAGATGCTAGGAAATTCTGCAGTCTCCACTCATGTTTTGTATAATCAGTTTCCATGCCATTGTGCTCCCTCAAATGTGGTGTTTTGAAACACCATTTAGGCTGAACAATGATTATCTGGACTTTAGGTATGCATCTGGAATAAAATATGAAAATAACCCTCTCCCCCACCATCCTACCCCTACATCTGTAAATCATTTAAATATAGCCATTTATTTCAGGACCCTGCATTTGCCAAGGAGTATCAGAAATCCACATGATGTCCCAAGTGCCAGATTTTGTATTTGGATCTCTGATTTAGATGAATAATGTGTAAAAGTTCATGAGGTGTGAAACTGCATATAGATAGCTCCTCACTGGTTTATGCACATGAGGACATTAAGGTTTCTTCCAAGGTCAGTTCAATTTATGCTCACCAAATACTATCAGAAATGTCACTTGTCTTCAGAGATAGCAAATGACTAAGCAGTTTGTTAATATTAATTTCCTGTCCCACCATGCTCACTTTTGAAACCCCCATATTAAAATACAAAGGATGTGAAGACTCATACTTTCTTAAAGATGTAATGATATATTTTTAAAATATATTTTAAAATAAGAACTGCTAGCTACTGTGACAGTCTTAATCTTCCATACGCTTAAGAGCAATGAGCTAGATTTAATATTAAATTTGGTTCTAAGACTGGTTTAAAAAATACTCACCATGGCTGAAGACATACCTATGCAGTTTTGTACAGTTGTTTCAAATGTACTTATCCATTTTTTATTTGGACTCATCCATCCCATTACTATAAATCATGTTCATAACAAAATGTATTTTATTTTCCTGTTCAAAACAATTAGATAATGAGAGAAATTGGCAAGTGACATTTTTCACAAAAAATATAGATATATTGCAATTAATAGTACTGTCAGTCTTTGTAAGTGTGAATAGTTGATAACTGCAGGCTATTACAAATGCCACAGCAAAGAGCTGGTTTTAAAGCGTGCAGCTATATACTAAAGAACTTGCTGAATGGATTTGATTAAACTGGTTTGGATAAAAGCGTTGGCTCACACAAAGTGAAAGCTGACCAATGGATGCAAAGAAAAGGAAGTGGTCACGAATAACACAAGATAAAGGGAACTATCTATTGGAGGAGTCCAAGGATAAGACCTCATACCCTTTATTTAATTTTAATTTATTATTTATTATACCTAAATTGATAGTTCACTAGTTTAAATACATTCCAGAAACAGAAGCGTATTGACAGTTGAAAAATTTTGAGCTATTCAATGCAAAATGATGCCGATATTCATGTGCTTTGTGTCTTAATAGCTTCCACATTTAAGTTTTAGATCTCTTGCTGGTGACTCTTCAAGAAGCGTAAGGATTAGCATGAATAATAAAGATTTATGTCTACCTTGATCCAGGAATGTTCTTTTGTGGAAAAGGATAAGATACGTTATGTCTTCTGTTCCAGCAAAGCTGTGTAGGGAAGCTTTTCTCTGTAACCGATGAGGTATGTGTGTCATTGAATCTGAATACTACCAGGATTCTAAAACGATATTCTTAATCTTCAGTCAGCATTCTTCTTTGTGACTGCTAATAAGTTGCAAGAGTAAATGTCGGTCTGTGCTGGTTTTCCATTCTTTCACAATGTCTGAGAAGCTCTGGATGAGAACAAATGCTTCTGAAATTGTGTTTCTGAATTTTTGACTATATCATATTTTGGAGAAGAGGACTTCGAGGATTAAATCAGTAGCTATTATAATGTAAGAAATGACCAAATGAGGCATTCTTTATGTCTCATGATGTCTAGAAGATAAGCTGCTGCATACTGTACTATTTCTGCACTGGAATTTCTACACGCATTTACCTTCAAACCTACCCTAAAACAAGTAGCCGTAGTTAGATACAATTCTTCAAGAATGCTTACTCTTAAGTCCAAACACTATCCATGATGTGATAATGAGTACTGTTGTGGTGTTTCAACTTTAGCATAAGACTAATAATGATAATCAGGGTGGGTGGACAAATATTCTTCATTTCTAGTGCTATTTCGATAGCCAGGGAATACTAAGTTGTACAAGTTCATGGTAGTCAGAAGGCAAAACTGGTTTGAGAGAAATTCCCTCCAGATTTTGCATTTTGGCATTATATTCATTGTGGTTGCCCATCACTTCTGTGCAATAGTTTTGAGTGAGGTACATATGTGAGGTGCACTTAAAGAAAAACAGGAAGTCCTTCACATATCAATGATCCTAATTTTTCAACTTTACCTATATATTTGTATATATATAATAACTCCTTTCACTTCAGTTATTTGATTTAGACTATTTGATCTTCAATCGCTCTGTCTTCAGGTGTGCTGCTGCTGATGGGGATACTGATACTTTGCTTTCCTTAGGCACTATGAGGCTAAATTTATAAATGCTTGGGGGCTCTGTTAAGCTTTTCATATAGTAGATGATATATTACTGTCGTAGCTAAACCCAAAGGAAGCACAGAGGTAGTGAGGCACAGCAAAACAAATACAGATTTGCAGAACCGTGTGCCGCAAGAGCAGAAAACCTCTAGATGTGTAGAGCCTGAGCCAGATTGTGATAGAAGATGATGTCACTAAGCTACGTATCACATATTCCTTAAAGAGTGTTATAAGCAGGCATTGAACCTACCTCATACTATCCCTGTTTTGTTCACTTACTAGTAAAAGGTGTTTTATGAGAATTGCATGATTTCTGAACCATTAGTGCTTGAAAATGTATGTAACGTAAGAAAATGAGGGATAGTAACATGGCTGTTATTTATAACAGAAAGTCGAACAGCTTTATATTCCCTTCGGTGCTTACTAGTCTCCCATGGTTGTTTGCTTTTCTCCTTACTCTCTGTATGGCATGGATGATTTAAGTAGAAGTACTGAAGAACTTTCTTTTTCACTGGAACAACAGAAGATCCAGCGTTTTTGCCCAATGGCATTCTTTAGTCCAACATAAGTAAAGGATCAGATCTTGAAAAATGCTTTACATTCATCATTGCACTGACTTCAGCACCTTCTTAGGGAAAGAGCTGCCTTCACTACCTGCAGCCATTCTTTGGCATCTTCTCCCAGCGTCTTTTAGAATAAGATCCTAGTCTATTAATGATTCTTGAGAAAGGTACCTACATGATTTTCATGAAATACAATGTTTATTGAATTTAAAGCCACAGCATATTAAAAACTTGGTCTAGATTATTTTGGTCATAAAGCTGTGATACATTTTGCATAATTTTAATACCTGGATGTACAGAACTCATCTCTATCACTTAATTTTATTATTTATTTAATTTGATGTTAATGCCTTTTTTTACATAGATTATGGTGATGACATATAACACATGTATACATATACTTCTCAACATTTGAAAAAGTAAAATACTGGATTATATCTCATAATTATATTCACAAGACACCAATTCATTTCAAGTAAATTATAATAAACACTTTGAAATGCTTTCTTGCATGGAGAATTCCATAGAAATTTCAAATATTAAGCAATCAAGATAGCTAACTCCTTCCATGTAAACACAGTAATTGGAAAATGTTTGCAGTCTTGTAACTACAGACACATTTAGAATTATTTTAATATAAAATACTGTAGTTGAATGAAAAATAGTAGGGGGGGTCAGCATTGGTTTGCACACAATTACTATTTTTCCAACTGCTTTTTTCCTAAAAACTCTTCACTACAATATTGCTCAGAGGTCAGGTTAAAGTATGACCCATGTTCAGCTTTTGATGGTCTTGGTGATCTTAGTGAGGGTGCCATACCGCTGACCATGAGGAGAAGATGGATTGTTGCTTGGATTTTTTTTTTTTTCATGAAAGTGTGTTCGTATTTGCTAAGCACAAAGATGCTATATTTCTAGTGAGGAGATTAAAAATGTAAATATGTTGTTCCCTGAAATTTTCATATCCTTTTGTGGGTTACTGGAGGGGAGAAAAGTTGGCTAGAGTTTTAAGAAATATTTACGTATGTAAGTTGGAACGTTGCTAACTGCACAAGGAAAGACTCTGCTTCCAGCTTACAGGAGGCATTTTTAATGCCAACTTTAATTAAGGTTTGTAAATCAGCTACAAGACTAAGGACCATGAGGTTCCAATAAGAAGGAAAATTTTTGTAATACTAGAATTATTCTTTAAAATCTTTGTTCAGGATTTGAATAATTAGTAAAACATATGTTGTCCCATTGAAAATCGCAAGAAGAAATGTCTTCAAATGCCTGCAGAGGTAAAACATGTTTCCTTGGATGACAAAATACATGTATGTTGACTTTGAGAAGTAGTAGGTGAAGTTATGTAATGAAGCTGCTATTGCTGATGGTTTAATCATTATGTGCTAAGCACAATGCTTTTAAAACTGTATCAGGATTTTTGCAAAAAAGAATAAGTGATTTCTTCACTTGCTTGGCCATCTGAATAGAATTTCAGTTACATATTTCCTGTTATAGTTGTATAGGACGTAAACTTTTTCTGGTTTGCATTTTAACTCAGTCAAATTACACAAGAGTGAGCTTTGCACGTCTAATGAAGAACAGCTCAAAAGATTAGGAACAAAGCATTTTTGCAGAACTAACATGCACTTCAGATATGTGAGTGCAGAAACCGTTGCTTAGCCACAAATGGTTTCTGTCAGATTCAGCTTTTATCTTGGATGTTCCTGAAGGAATCTGGATTAACATAATGAGAATGTTCATGAACCATCTCATTATAATTTTAGAAATTTCAGTGCTGAATAATACACTAGGCTTTATTATCAAGCTTCATGACTGAGCCTTTTTATTTAATAAAATATATTTGACACACATAGTTTTGTTTGCATTCATTTTCCTATATGTCAGCTATATTTTTAGTCTAGAATTTGAAAAAAAGAGAAGAAATATCAGTAAAATTCTGAGCATCATTATGTCATCTAAAATATCAGGCAATTACAGGTTCCCTATACTTTCTAGTGCCCTTTGTACTGAACATGTTCATCATATATTGCTGTAAATTCTAAGTGTTCGCAGTTAATTCCAAATTAACCCAGACCTGAAAACATATATAACCCTTTATCTGGATTTTATGGTAGGATGAGGCATTGCATGTCACTTCTAAAATAAATTTGACATTCAAAAGAAATTAATCATAAAGGAGTAAGTATGTACAATATGCTGTATATACAGCATTAGTCTTGGATTAAACTATCTGGATGGAAATTTTTTTTTAAATATAAAATATTTGCAGTTATACCAAAGAATTTGCAAACATTTTTCTTAAACAGGGTTTTCTTTCCCACATTACAGACATAGAGCACATGTCACACAGTGGAAGAACTGATGATGAAGGGGGTTTTCTGTTTCACTCAAGTTGTTGACAGCTTTTATTGCAGCTTTATATCACTACATGAGTGTGTGGCGTTTTTTTCTTTCTTCTTGCTCCTGTTTCAGCTTTTAAGCTATTTTCCTTCATGTAGTGGATGATTCCACTACTCTTTTATTAAAGATGGAGGGTTCTTTACAAGGGAAGCACGGTTGCCGTCAGAGATGACACCGCAATTTCTTTAAATGCTTCTGTCCTTAATATAAAAAATATTTGGTATAAAAGAGTTTATTTTGGAAAAGAGCTCTGTTGGAAATTCAGCTGATCTCCAGTCCAAATATATTCTTATCTTCTTTTTTTATTTATAGGTGAAGTATTACCAGCCTTTCTGTAGACTTAACATGAAGTGGACAAAAGTAGCATTACTTTTTGTTGTTGATGGTGGACATTAAAAAAAAAAGTCTGCCTGAAATCTTTAAGAGATTATAAAGCATAGCGAATTTTCAACTGTTACCTTGACTTGTGTATCTCAGACCCAATAATATATTTAATGAAGACTTGTACCTGCTTTGCACAGATGACTCTGAAGCGAACAGAATTTTTTTCCCATTGTGAAATTGATAGCAAGTATGTCCTCCTTGCTGTCCCCTGCAGATTACTCTCCATGCCTCAACCCTTGCTTCGAGAAGTCCTCCCTGCTGTAAGAAATTTATCAGGTTAGTTACCTAATACTTCTTATTTAGTGAAATGGATAAAAACATGCATGGAAGTCAGGAGGAGGTGTAGGCGAGTTCACCTGTCACAGACACAGCAGGAAGAGACAGGAGCCTCTGAGAAAGAAAGCAGAATACGCTGTAAGGCAAGTGGCATTTGGTGTTCACTGCTTAGAAGCGTCTCAGGACAATCCAGAGTGCTGTGAGCTTTTTCTCTTTTTTTTTTNGACCTATGGGAAGTTAATTTTGGGCTACTCTCAGCAATTGTGTGTTCAGTCATGTTCTCAGTCTCTGCCAGGGAGTTATGCCTGCCTTCTCTGCAAATACTCATAGACTGTGGTACTTGAATTTTGGAGAACTGGTTAGAACAGAGAATGATAGTTGTATTAACTCCTCTTATATAGTTTTTGCATGCTGACAACAATATGCCATATATACGCTGCCAGGCACATAGCATTACTAGCACAGCAGTGCTAGCTTTTGATTTGATTGGTCCTAACTGTGGTAAAATCATATGTTTAAACATATTAATATATAAGATATGGTCCATCTTATACTAAGCCTACAGCATTCATAATAGTGTACTTGTGGAAAACAGAATTGTTAGCTTTGCAACTTCATTTTTGGATTTATTAGGTTACTAGTATCTGCTGAGGAAGCTGTGCCGTGTTAATATTCTTATTCTGTATTCTAAAAGACATATTTGAGCTACAGTGACGTGCACATGATTTGATGATTTGGTGGAGATGCATGTTTCTGTGAAGACAGAACACATTCTTTGTTGCTTGATTTTATTTTGCTTTTGTTGTACACACATTTTATCTCTTACCATTATCTTTATTTTCAAAATTAATAAACCTATATATTTCAAATTGTGTGGAAAAATGAATAAAATATCCATATGGTCAATGCTAGAAGAAAAGCCAAAGTCCTATTATCTGCATTATGTATTTGTTATACGTTTGGTTGAAAATATGTCCTTAGGATATTGAAAGTATATGTAGCCTGAAACTTTCTCTGGTCATTTTATTAATTGCCAAGAATATTGAGTGGATTTCTGTGAATATTGAGGTAAATTTTCAGTTCAGAGGTCTGAAATCAGATTTGAAGTCCATAGATTGGTGCCTAAATATAACCAGCCTGATTTTCAGAAGGTTGAATTGTCAGTAAGTCATACTGAAGCAATGGAAACTATTCCCATGATGTAGACACCAGGGGTTGGTTTTAGGTGTCAGAGTTTGGAAAGCTTGGACTTCTGGCTTTAAATTCTATAATATATGCAATAACTTTTTTTTCTTTTTGTCACATCTGCATTTTTCTGTTTAGCTTTGTTAAATTTTGTGAATGAAAAGTTCTTAATGAACTTCTTATGCAGTTTTGAATTTTGTAACTGAAGTTCATGTACTCAGATGACCAGGTGTTTAAATCCAGATGCTCTGTAAGTGCCCCTTTACTGAACATTTATGAACTTCTCAGATGTAAACTGAGCTAAACAGAATAAATGTAAGTTTGAGTTAAGACAGAAGTAGACCCGGACAGCAATTATTAACGCTGTTCTGTTGGAAAATGCTACATTGTTAAGTCTGAATATTTAATGAAAACTTTTGCTGTACTCTGTTTTCCTCTGATCGGTCAGATGTGTCACAGAGGTGGAGACTGAGCAGATCCAGTCCTCATCTGTATTTTCCCACTGTTTCCCTTGCATTAGAACTGGTGATGATGTGGCCAGAGGGGTAGCATTTAGGAAAGTGGCAAGTTGATCTGACATGTCACGGGGTCATACAATACCTAATGTCTGCACCAGGTAAGGAGATAGAATCACGTGGTGGTGAATAATAGTGAGGACTGGATTTGCCCTTTTGGCTGTAATGTGCTTAGTCTAATACTGAAATGATAGTTTAGACTCCATAATTTACTGCTTTGATATTTTTATTGTTATTATGCAAACAGTTAAAATGTTAATCATTGTTGTGGTTCCATATTTTAGTAACAGAACGTTAAACACAGTAATGCTACACTAGATTGTACCCATCTATTTGCATCTAGACTCTTTTCTAGATTTTTCTCCAAGATTTTGGAATCAAAGAAAAGGTGATACACAGAAAATCTTTTCTGAATTTTAATTTAGTATAATGGCTCTTGAAAGTAAGCTTTGAGAGGTTATTGAGGGTTCTGTGAGTATTCACGGAGTGATGGCCAATAAAAAGATGACAACTGATGTGGTAATGATGTCTTTTATGGAAAAATTCTCTCTGCTTATCTGATCGTTACAGAATTCATAGTGAGTTTCTGAGCCACAACTCAAGGATATTTTAGAAACTGAGGACCCGTTACTTAGGACAGATTGTGAACGCTTTACTCCTGTTGTTGACTGTTTAGTCCTATTTTCTTAAATGCTTGTATTTTCCACGAGTAACTGCACAGCAATGGAAAAAGATATTGTTTTAGTCTTTTATTAAACTATTGTTGATGAACTATTGTTGGTTCATCAGAAATTTGTGTGATCTGGGAGGATACTAATTTGATGTATCTTTTGGGCATATGCAGGCAGCTCTGTGTAAGTTTGGGAAGCTATGGGAAAATAGAAATAATGGAAAAAAGACATTTAAAAATATTGTAAGCACAATGCATGGAGATCCCCTCCCCTCTTTCCCGCCCTCCCCAATATGTTTCCTGTACAAGTTTTGAAATACTTGAATGCATATTCTGCTAATCATATCTTCAGTATTTGGCTGCATTTTTCTTCTTCCAGTTGTGAAACATATAAACTGAAACTTTGCCAGACAGCATAGGGAAGTTGTTAGAAAATGGAGGTTCCTTACATAAGTAACATATGCAGATGAATATATAATTAATTATAATTATATGAGAGTCAATTTCCTTTTGGTGGGTACATCCTCTCTAAACCTGCAATATATTATTCATGGGTTTTTGGCTTTTCAGTAGTTAACCTATTATTGTAATTGTCACTCATATTTTGTGGCAAGCTTTTTTGATCAGAAATAATTGCTCTTAAAATAATGCACTCCCCTAAAATATTCAGATCATCTAAGATGAATTCTTTTGTGGTGATGCAACCTGATATACCTTGGTGAAAATTTGTAGATGCGGCATTTTATATTTTAGGGAAAAACAGGCTGACTGCATGATAAAAGGAACGGTGAGTCAGGAGAGATGAGTGACCTTTTCCTTTTTTGTTCTTTATGTTCATCTTATACTTGTGATACATAGTCATCATTTTCAGAGGAGATAAAATCCTCAGCTAATTAATTCAGTATAATGTATAAATGCTTTCTGAAGTGAATAAACAGTATTGATTATTTTTTAAAATAATGGAGATGTAAGATCTCTAATGATAGCTGTATGCACATTATCAACAAATAATATTCATAAGTCACATAAACATTACCCTTAGGGTCTGTCAGTCAGTCATCCCAGAGTTTTCAGCCAAAAAGTTGTCTGATGTCCTTCAACATGCGAGTTTGTGTATTATCCAAATGTTAAGAACAGAACTTAAGTGAATGCAAAGTGTTCTCTGCATTTTCTTCTCAAATTTCTTCATAATGGTATAATTTTGTGCCCTCAACTAAAAGTTAGAGTAATTATGACATCCCAGAATGGATTTAGAGGTGAAAATGCAAATGCAGTCAAGCTAATTGTAACAAGGGGCCTGAAGGCTGTATATGCCTTTCTTTTCTGTTAGTGGCTTCAGAAACTGGTATGCGTGAATCTGAGCCCTAGCCTGAGAAGTCAACTTTGCAGTATTCCCACCATCATTTGCAAACACCTGGAGTACTTCTGACAACAGAAGTAGTTTACATGGAAAAATATTAGAAGGAAATTATTTGAGTGACATCTTTATGCATGATGAATAATCCTGGTGAGCGGGTTGTTACCCAAGCATCCTATTACATTGCTGAAGCTTCATACAAAGGAAAGGCTGTGTCAGGACTCACATTAGGTGTAGCCTCCAGAAATATTCTTTAAGATTGTTTTTTCACCCATTTGCCATGTGGGAGGGGATGCTAAGTCCCTCATTTACTAATGAAATGTTATGCGAGACTGTGTCAAAATCTTAGATAAATGAAGATCTGTCACATTCACAAATCTCTCATATCCAACAGGTCAAAATTTCCCTACAAAAGAATAAGCATGGCCAACCTCTGATCTTGTATCAAAGGTGCTATCAACAAGCTAATTCTAATTGTCTAATTGTCTAAAATTAATACTTTCATCCTATTTGTTTGTGCTAGCTTTTATGTTCGGCCAAAAATAAGACACTTGTCCTTTTTCAAGTTTCTCTGTAAAGATCAGCAGATAACAATTTCTGATTGCAGCTCCTGTTGCATCTTTTCAGAACAGGGCAGGACACTTCCCATATGTCTTGCTCCCAGTCTGTTGGCCTGTAGACACAAATGCTATATAAAAGTGTAAGTAATGAATGCAAATAGTGAAAATGCCTCTCTGATTTGCCTTCAGGTCAATCATTCAAAGACCAAACACCTCAATGAAAATTGCAAAGTGTCAGATTTTTTAAATTCCTCTGCATGATGACTAAAATGTTAGAGCTATTTATTTAGTTTCAGACACTGAATTCCCTGGTAGTTTCAGTGGTACTTGCCTTGGTAAATCTTGCATATTCAACATTAGGAATAACTTAGAGAAGGTGCTTGGGATAAGCAAGTCAATATGTAGAAAAAAATGCAAGATATTTGAGGTATCAGACAGCTCAAAGTAAATTCATGAAGCCTTTCATCTGTCTATGTTTCAGCAGAAATCCAGAGTGGTAGATTTTCAGTAATGTGCATTAAATGAATTTTTTGCCTTAGTGCAATTCAGGATTGTTATTCAAATAATTGTTAATAAAACCTCTGTCCCTGTGTAACTAAATATTTTGGTAATGGAATCTTCTGTCATACCATCTGCTGCTTGCAATATCACCTTGCTGTATTGTTTGATGATCATGACAGAACTCCTATCTTCACTTATGCTTCTGGTCTCTGTGGCTCTAGTTTGTATCCAAATTCATCATCAAAATATGTCTGTCCTGTGTCTCTCATTGACCTAATCAATCTGACTGATTTTCATCATGGAAGGCAGGTTATTTCTTCTTAATGACTGTGAACATCCTTTTTCCTAGAAGAGAAATGTAGCTACTCAATACCAGTTTTGCTTTAAATGGATATATGAGGAGTATAGTTCAGACATATGGCCCCTGGACCTTTTGACTTATTTTAAAATCAAATGGACTTCCAAAATGGAATTTCTTCTCATTCAGACACATCTTCCAGCATAAGAGATTAAAGAAACAAGGTGAGAAAGACAAATGTTGATTGGGGGTTTGAGGTACTCTGTCCTTTGCTTAGGGACGAAAAGTTAAAGGAAGGAAATAAAAGTTATCATTTATGATGTCTCAGGAAAAGGAAGCATTTCATATTTACCCATTCACAGAGTCATCTATGATACTATTTTTCAGTGTGTGAATGGTGCTTGGAGGCCTGTTCCTATGAAGTGCACTTGCTTTTACTGCAGGCTACTGAAGGGGCAGGTAATGAGAAGAGAAGAAAGTTTGGAACAATTAAATGAACTACAGCCCCTTGTTCCCTTATCCATTAAGGAAAGAGCATTACAGGAAGCAGCCATGGTGAATTATAACTCTGGAAAACTAAAAAGAGAGCTGACATTAGTGATAATGCACTTTCTGCCTCTGGAAGGTAATATGTCTGCAAAGCAAATGATTTGAAATACGCTCGAAAGCAGAGAATAAATACTGAAAGTGAAAATAGATAGCAGTGGCTAGCAGACTGAAGCAAAATACAAGTTTGAAATACAGTGATTGACAGTATGGAAAGACATTAATTGGCCTATAAGTGCTACTGGGATTTACATATCACATTAAAAAGTTTGGGTAAAGCAAATCAGCTTAACTCGTATATCAAAATCATTGGAAACTATTTACAGAAAAAATCAAGATAGCTATTGATTCCCCAAAATACCTCAGAAAAGTAAAAAGTTGAGAGTATTGGCAATTGAATCAGAACATGTGATTATGTATGCTGGATTTTGGCTTGCACTCAGTTACTTGGGGTTTATGGCCACTTCTAAGCTTATATATGTTAGGTTAAATCTTGTTACGGTTCTGACATCTGCTTGTGTAAAATTAGAGTTACAAGTGAGGAATGACAGAATGGCTGCATGCAAATGACCAAAACGCCACACTTGCATGGTCTACTGAACATATTTATGTTCTGATCATGAAGATTAGATAATTTTCCCCTTAACTTTTTTTTTTTTTGAGGGATGTGGATTTTTTATTTTATAGTGATTTAATACGCCAGGAATACAAAGATGACTAAAACAAACCTCAGAAAATAAGGTCAGTATTATTTCTCAAGCTACCATAAGACAATGTTGTTTAAGTAACTCATGTGGAATTCCAAATTCCTGGAGTTGCAATTGATATATATATGTGTGTGTGTTTATGGACACCTATACACCTACACACAGTACACACTGAGACATCCAAGGCAGCACCTGAAATATGTTTGTATATTAGATCTTTCAAACAGTATAGCTAATTTAATGTTTGATTTAGAAACAACTGATGAATTTTTCATATTGATAAAGGCATTTTCCTTCTAAGTGGGTGTTTTGTATCCATAGGGAAATACATGAAGTTGCCAGGGTAACCATGAATTTTCTTGAAGTCCTAGGATGATTAAATACCTACAGTTCAATAGGTGTGTGGCTCTGCATAGGGTGAAAAAGATTCTATCTATGCCCATTTTGACAAAGTCCAGGATAAATGGCATCCAGTAGCCCATGGAAGCCTGTAACTAGATATATACTGACTAGCTCATAGGATCTCTTGACAGACAGGTGAAGGTGTTACTGGGAAAGTACTTTTACATTGTCATTTGATGGAGTCTGCCTGGATTTGCGTTCCCTCAACTAATCTAATTTGCTTCTACTTCATTCTACTGCAGCCAGGACAAATGTGGTCGTCTTTGCAAAGTGGAGCAGCCCCAAGAACTGCTATGGTGCTTTGCAAGGGTGCAGACTAGCCGTGAGGAGCACCTTGTGATTTCTTTTGCAAGCTTGTATTACACACATAGAAACCACTTTCATATAATTGTAGTATTCTGTTGCTTCTAGGCAAAAAGTAAAGACAACACTAAAGGTGCCTCAGTGGTGAAGATTGAAAGCCGGAAACCATGAACATTAAATGTGTCTTGTCATGAGAGTAGTAAGTCAGTCTCACAACTCTCCTTGATCGGGAGTTAATGGGAAAGCTGTTGCTATGCAAATGTGTTTGAGAATTCAGGCACTAGCTGCTACCAATAAATACAAGCTCAGCTGCTGCAGTAGATCTTACTAAGATACTTAATTCCACAGAGGTGACGAGACTTTCAGATTTCAAAATATTGAGTTTCCCCAAACTATATAAAGATTAGCCTTGCAACATTTACATATGGACATATGAAGCAAGACAGTGGACAAAACCACTCACACTTTCTGTCTAAATTGCAAAGACCTAGCAATTTAAAAGTTAGATGTTATGACATATAATCACAAAAAATGTTCCCTCGTAGTGAAAATTCAGGTTAAGGAAAAGTCATATTTAATATATTATGAAAATTTGCTTTTTTTTTTTGTGGTTTTAACACAAAATATTGTTGCAGGGACATTGCCTAAATATACATCACATAGCTTTATACTAATGAGAGTGCATGTGAGTGACTGTGTGTTCTCATTACCTTTTGCAATAATATTGCAAGCTGGAGCTATGCACCCAAGTTCACTTTTTTAATAGTAATAGTTGCTTAAAAAAATGTGAGTAGACTCAAGTAAAATGGGATTCAAGGATCTAGGCAAAGTATTTTATTCTAGTGAAAAATTTAGAAGGCTTTCTTAAGATGAAGTGGATTCTTCTGTTTCAGATGGCAGAGACTTTTGTCTAATTCTCTTCAAATAGCTTAGTTCTGCACAGGTTAGAAACTAATTTACTGTTTTGTTCAAACCTAAAACTGCAATGGAGCTGTTTCCTATGTACTCTTCCTTGCATTTTTTCTCTCTTCTTTCTTTTGAGGGATGGAAATATTTTTGGCTGCTGCTAAGCAATGAATGACATTGATAAAACTTGCCTATTTTCAATGAAATAGAACAAGGTCAATTTGAATAAGGAATATCTTTCTTATGCTCGTCAAAATGCTCAGGGACAGAGGAGAAGAAGGGGAAAGGAGAGAGAGACTGGGTGTTGGAAGGACTTCAGATACTTTGTTTTCAGGGGAAGTTCAATAGCTCTGTAAGTCTAAAATTAGAAATGTGTGCTGTATTGAGAAATTAGCAGTAAGGAAGGTGGGTAATCTTTCTGAGACATCTAACAAAACTATAGTAAAATGCTTTGCCAAGGTCAAATGCCTCGATTTAATGCTACTTGAAATATCTCTAAAATACTTTAGTGAAGCTGTGTGCCTATAGTGAAGTTTTTACAGTGAAATAAAAGATGATAAGTCAGTGGGAGAAAGCACATCACAAAGAATATCAATAGATCCTAGTAATGGCTTTCTGAGGCTGGAACATCTAGCAAGTGCTAGAAGGACTTGATAAAAAGGAACCTTGTCAATAAATGTTCACAGTTTCCAAGCTGGTTTTGCATGATTAGCTCCAATGGCTATTACTTTCAAATGATTTCAAATGTTTTGGACTGAAGCTGAAATACACTGATGCAGCACTTAACTGAATTCTGTCACAGGTGTTCATGCATTTAAATGCAGACTTTTACCAAATAGCTTCCACCTATATTCACTCCTGGGTCCAAAATTCTCTTGCTCTCTTTGTGCTTGTACAAAAGCTTAATGCTGTTTATTACATCTGTGTTTTCCTGTAACATAAACATGAAATAGTAGGTATTTTGCACTTTTGTAGGATCTTGCTCCCATGAAACTTCATAATTATGTATTAAAATCAGCATAAAGGTATGTCGACACTGAGCAGTGGAGTATAACACGGGGAATACCAAACAGGCTGATAACTCTTCATAGAGCAGGACAAAGCCAAGGTTTAGCTTCCACTAATAAGGTCATAATCTGAACTCTTTATCAAGACCAATTAACTTGCAGGATGTCAATGTATCTGTGCTGCTTGAAAGACCTAGGAGAGAAGATCTTAGATGGTACTTTTGACTGTGAGCTGTTTCTTGGCTTGTCTGGCACTGAGGATCAGTCCCATAGGCTTACTCTGAGTATGCTTTGGATACGTGTGTCTCCCTTGAACAGTCCAGTGATTAAAGCACAGTTGTGATGTGAGTAAGTAGATATGAAGCCCTATTTTGCCTAATTTGATGACAAGAAATTGAAATGAGGTCTTTACACACCAGTGCAGAAATGGTAGACTGCCATGTATGCATTTTCTTTCAGGATTTCTTTGCAAACAGTTAAGCTGTGTAACAGAAAGAGACGTTTTGTGGCTTTGTTTCCTAGGTAGAGGAAGGTGGATGTCTTTGGTTATCTCAGCGCATAAACCTTATGTGGATTCCTCTAGGGAGCTCGCAACAATGATGCTTGTGGTCATCAGGAGCCAAGGGGAATTTTTCTGCCACTTGCTGCTGGCCAGAGAGATGCTAGTTTGCTCAGAGTACAAAAAACTTCTTGTTCCAAGCTGACACTAATTACCAATACCACGTTTGCAAACTAGCTGAAGACGTGTGCTAAATGCATCCTAGTCCCCAAGTCCTTCAAGACCATCTAAGCAATTTTATTTTGATTCATTACTTCAGTGAAGAAAATGCCCTATAACTTTGCTAATGTAATTTTGGTTTGCAACAGCATAGGAGGTTAGTAGTAAAACACACCAATGTCCATTTAGCTGTGTTTTAGTACAGGGTTTTAGTGTGAAAAAAGAAAGGGGAAATGAATATAGAATATTATATACTTAACAAACTTTACCAGTTTTTCTGTGTCACTCATCTGTAGTACCTTTGGCATATCTTAGTTTCAGAGTCTAGAGTTTGTAGAAATTATAAATGAAATTATAAATAAAAGCTGAAATGACTTAAGATCTGGTTGGCTCCATTCCCATTTATGTTATCATTTATTCCTCAAGGAGTTACATTTTGGATACAAATGAAAATGCCCTTGCTGCTATGCCTGGCCAGATGCAGAAGGCAACCTAGAATTAAAACTCATTAAAAAGAATGAAGTATTTCCAGGATCTTTCCCAAAAAAAAAGGATTTACTGGAGAGAAGGAGGAGAAGAAACATGGGACATTTGCTGCTTTCTTAACTTCTGTCTCTGCCTTCTCTCCTATGACATTTGGTAGGTGTAGGCTTCTAACACTACAGTCTGTGTTATCTCCTGAGGAACTAAACACTGCATAAGCTTGTGTAAGAAACTGGAAGTGAACTAGTGTAGCATGTGCACCCCTTTCATCTGGCTCAGATCAATCGCTCGCTCATCTCAGAGTGTGTCTATCTCTTCCTTGGTCAAATCTTTTCTCAGTGTATATCAGAATGCCTGAATATCATAATCTTTTTACAAATATTTTCCAAGGATAGGTTTAAATTACAACCACTGATGTTATAAGTCTGTTGTGTTTCATGAAGTGGGTGAGACTAACTGTGATTTAATCAGATTTTTCTTTCCTAATGCATCAGTTTGCACAGAGATAGTTCCCATCTGTGCATCTTTTCTTTTTGCTTTGAGGAATTTAGCAGGAAACCTAGTACACATTCAAACAGTGCTAGAGCTGAATACTTCAGTGATTTCTATTCTGGTCACATCATAAATAATCCTTTGAATGCTTGTTCCAATATATAGTAAAGGCATTGGGGAAAAATACACACAACTGTGTTGAGTGGAGTTGATTTGGGATCACTAAAGTACTATTAAACCAGCATGTTTGTAGTTCTCTCTTATTCTTAAAATTTTACCATTAGCTATAACCATGTGGGAGAGGGAGATTTCTAAAACTGTATGACATATAACAATGAACACTAATATTTCTTTGCATTGAATAGCCATTTCCTTTTCTAGATCTTATAGACATAAATTAATTTTATCTCTTACCTCTGTGCCTTGCAAGCAGATAGAAAAGCCATGAACTGAAACACCAAAGCAAAATTAAATGCTTGAACACATTTAGAAAAGACAAACACCTTGCTCATAAAAAGAGCCAGAACCAAAGAGCAGAACATTGAAATTCGGAGTACCTTTGAATGGTGAGGGTGTGGACAATGAAATTAAAATTTGTTTTCAGTGGATTTATTTACAGGTGGTATTGTTTTTATGTCAAACACAGTAGCAGTTGTGCCGTAAGTTGAGCAAAGAGGAAGGTAAGTCAAAGGTGGTAGGGTTTATAGCAGAGAGTCCTTATGCTGTCATGGACCCAGCCAGCTAAATGGCTAAAGTGTCCATACCTGAGTATCTTGAGAGAAACATGAAAGCCACTGTAACCTCAAATTCCTTTGTGTCTTTTCACATCCTGCTCCAGATACAAACTCATTCCTGTATTTCCAATACTATGTACTTTTTACCAGTACAATGTGGCTTCCAGTCTACTCACTTGCACTGGACACCGTTTTACAATTTTCCTTCTGAATATCTCAATTAATGAGGAATTTGCAATGAAATCCCTGAAATGCCAAAGGTGGTTTTCAATTGCTGAAGGCTGATTAGGCTCTTAGAGAGTAACGTCTTACTTTAATTACATTTAAAAAAGGATGGAAAAACATCTGTTACCTCAAATATATATTGCTATTATTTGTGTCATATATGGTAAGTATTTTAATGCTTAGTAAAAAATAGAACATGTAAGTTAATGTGTGAAGAAGACTAGAGAGCATTGGGCTGACAGCAAGGCCGCTGGTAGAACAAGCAGTCCTGAATTCAAATAGAGACTAGATTGAACCTCTACATTGTATAGACAAAACTCATTTTTTGAGTCAGAACTTAACAAAAAGTCTCATCTATAGATCTGTTCAATAAATGAACGGTATTTTTGCAGTCATTTTTAATATTTACACTGTGTTGGAAGTACTTCGGTGCAGATTTAGGTCAGTTGTAAAGTCCACGGTGAAATTTTTGAAAAAAACCCAAAGAATCTTTAGAGCAATTATATGTTGCTCTAAAACCAGACATCCAGAGATATGTTCCATTTCTGGTTAACCAAATTCCCATTAATGAAAGTTCCTCTAGCCTCTTTTACTGTTTTTTACATGTTTAATTATTTATTTATAGAATTATTTCGTTTCTTCATTGTGCTACTTTAGCTTTGGTGAAAAGTTCTGAACTGACCGTTAGCTATGGAGTCAGAAATCCCTTTATTTATCCTTTCAGCAGATAATGCACAACCAATACTCATGCAAGTTTCCTATAAATTTTTCTTTGAAATGTCTCAGCCTAGAGGAACACTGAGTTGGTATTAGAGTTTAGCTTAGATTTCTACTGAGAATGTAAGAGTAGGAATGGTGATTTTGATGTGAAAACCTATCCTACAGGACTTGGATTGGGATAAACAGTCACATTACACAGAGCAATGAACAGTAGCTGGGGATAAGAACTGCATCGAGTCTCTGCTTGCTTTGCTGCATTTAAACTGCAAATGCCAGCCCTTTTCCCCAAGCAGCTCCATAGCATCCATTAAGGCTTTTCTGTATAGAGTTGTCTGCTTATGTGGAGCAGATTCCAAGTATGAGGTTTCAGACTACATATCCATGTAACCTTACTAACCGACCTTATCTGCTTAGTTTGCCCCATGGAATTATTTTTCTGGATGTATTTTAAGTGACGTGAAATTAAAAAATTACTAAAGAACTCTTTGTTCTGGCACTCATATTGAGTACATATATGATTTCTTTTTCCTCTGTGTCTTGCCAAGGAATAAGCTGTAAACAATAATATATACTCATTTTAAGATGGCCATTACTCCTATGAAAATTGACGTAATTTTGAATTTCATTTGGTTGGTTGGGGAACAAGGAAGAAGCAGCAAAGAATCTCAGATTTTAATAACTACAAATGCCTCTTGGGGATGCTAGCTGAAATATTCAAGTATATAATAGAATCATAGAATGGCTTGGGTTGGAAGGGACCTTTAAAGATCATCTAGTCCAACGCTCCTGCCATAGGCAGGGACATCTTTCAGTAGAGCAGGTTGATAGATGCAAATACTTTTGATATTTAAGGTCTTGCTTTAATGATTCTGGCAGTTGCATTTGTGATACTGAGCCTTGTTTTAGTAAGGATCATAGCAGTGGTTTGGTTAGGTGTTTGTTCTCTGAGTTTTTCCTCATAGGCATGCATCTTGCTAGATCTAAATAAACTAGTTAACTCCACATGTTTTTTACAGTAAGCCTCAGAACAAAATAAAACATTTATGCTGTAAGGAGACCAGCATTCACTAATACAATAAGGAAAGCTTGTTTTAATGCAGTGATACTACGGATAGAACTGGGGAAGATTTAGGGTAACACACCCATGTAAGTTTGTACTTCGGAAACTTGTAAAATTGCTTAATTTGCGCATGTTGTACACCAAGGTTTTATATTCAAGGCAGGACACCTGAACACTGCTGAAATATTAGGATATGTGAATTGGGTGTTTAGACATGGAGTTCAGTGCTGGCATACAGCAATAATGGCTTCAGATATTTTAATTGGAACACCTGTCTATTGGGTTTGCATGGCAAGGTTTTGCTGGGGGGTGGCTACTGTGGAAAGCTGCTAGAAGCTTCCCCTATGTCCGACAGAGTCCTTGCCGCCCAGGTCCAAGACAGACCCGCCGCTGGCCAAGGCGAAGCCCATCAGCAACAGTGGTGGCGCCTCTGGGATAACATATTTAAGAAGAGGGGAAAAAAACTGTGTGACAGCAACCAGGAGAGAGGAGTGAGAGAAACAATTACGTAGAAACCAAAGTCAGTGAAGAAGGAGGGGGAAGAGGTGCTCCAGGTACTGGAGCAGAGATTTCCCTGCAGCCTGTGGGGAGGTTAATGGTGAGGCAGGCTGTCCCCCTGCAACCCATGAAGCAGATATCCACCTGAAGCCCATGGAGGACCCCATGCCAGAGCAGGTGGATGCCCGAAGGAGGCTGTGACCTCATGGGAAGCCTGTGCTGGAGCAGGCTCCTGGCAGGACCTGTGGACCCATGTAGACAGAGGAGCCCACACTGAAGCAGGTTTGCTTGCAGGACTTGTGACCCTGCGGGGCACCCACGCTGGAGCAGTCTGTTCCTGAAGGACTGCAGCCCATGGGAAGAACCCATGCTGGAGCAGTTCGTGGAGGACTGTCACCCATGGGAGGGACCCCATGCTGGAGCAGGGGAAGAGTGTGAGGAGTCCTCTCCCTGAGGAGGAAGGAACAGCAGAGACAATGTGTGATGAATGGGCCAAAGCCCCCATTCCCCATCCCCCTGCACTCCTGTGGGGGGAGGAGGTAGAGAAAATCGGGAGTGAAGTTGAGCCTGGGAAGAAGGGAGGGGTGGGGGGAAGGTGTTTTAAGATTTTGGGGTTTATTTCCCATTGCCTAACTCTGACTTCTAATTTGCAATAAATTAAATTAATTTAGTCAAGTCTGTTTTGACCGTGACAGTAATTGCTGAGCGATCTCCCTGTACTTTATTGACCCATTAGCCTTTTGTTATATTTTCTCTCCCTTGTCCAGCTGAGGAGGGGGAGTGATCGAGTGGCTTTGGTGGGCACCTGGCATCCAGCCAGGGTCAACCCACCTATGCTTGCAACTGAAAAATATTTTTAATTTATTCGGCCCCAAATTATATCTATTATGCATTTTTAGCACATCCTATTCTCAGCAGCATGTGTTGAGATAATCCATATTCTTGAGTTCAGATTACTCATGTTCATTACAGTAGTGCCTAGGGATTGACACAAATCAGTGATAATGTTAGAGATATTGTATTTTGATATTTTATCACACATGCCCCCATAGTGCCTCAGCTGGCTCTTCTGTCAGAGGTAAAGATTTTTTTCTGCCTGTAAAGAAACAGGAATCCTCTAATTCTTCACGATATTCAAATTGCACGTCTCTAGAGTAGTAAAGTAAATTACAATTACAAACAAAATCTTCACCAAAAGAAAACATCATAATAAAAAGTTTTTTCAACAATAAAAATTCTTCATTGTTGTAGATCATGGATCCAGTAATTCCTGAAGGTTAATGGGTTATTTCTGAAGCATTCACAATAGTACATTAAGGAGAAACTTAAATTAAGTTCAAGTTCACCTTAGAGAATGAATTGCAGAGATAAAATCTGTAGTAAATAACTCTAGAAAGGTGTAAGCTAGTAAAGATCTTTTAACAAATTCTATGTGGTTGCTTTAAAAAACAATACCACACACAGGTGGACCTCACTGAGTGCCTCATTATCTTCCCCAGCTGGGACCAATCAACCCATTAGATTCAGGTGCTCTGGAAAGGACAGCCCAGGTAATAAGAGATGTTGTGGAGAAAAAGGGGTAGTGGAAGAAAAAGCTAGAGAGTAAAGAATGTGGAGTGTAATACTAAGGAGTGGTTAAAGTTTGTTCTGTTGAGTCTTCTTACTGTGAGAAGAATGCATTCTTGTGATTTGTGAGAGGACATGTGTGAGGCCTGCATGGGGGTGAGTACAGGTTCCTATCCTTATCTACTGTGTAGGTGGACAGTCTGCCTGACTTCTGTTCATCCTGGTTTTGGTTGGTCTAACTATTTGTTTGTGAAGTTAAGTACATGTAGTTTTTAGTCTTTTAGTAGCCTTTGTCGTGTAGGTGTATGCAGCTAGTGGTATTTCTAGTATTAGACCTGCTTTTTGAAATAATGCTTTTTATTTAAAAATAAAATGCAGTAAGATGATGTAGAACTAGTTTTGCAACAAAATAACAGTGGTTGTGACCTTTCTGTCTTGGGTGTGGAGAAAATGACGATGTACGTTGATATTGTGAGAGAGCTCTCTGACAAACTTAAGTCTTCTCAGTAAGCTCTCCTTTTCTATTCTGACTCTGGATTATCCAACTTCTCTCTTCCTTTTTTCTAATACTTAAAAGACCTTCAAAGTTTCTGTCATAGGTTTCCCTACCCTTTATCCCTCTCCCCCCCCTTTCTTTAAACTTCCAAATCTTTTGGGTTTGTAATTTTAAACTGAAAATCGGTAGACCCATTGGTCGTTCTTCAAGGGATCCTGATTTTGCTTCATTAAATGTCAATAATAAGTGAATAAACTTTGCTGTAAAAATAAGAAATTTTAATACAGTAACTAGTGAAAAACACAACCGTATATCTTCTCTTCATATCTGCATAAAGTCTCTAGTTGCCACTTCAAGCGAACTTCGTATATCAAACTGTAGCTTTAACTTATTTTTGAGCAAGGTATGCTTAAACTGAATGTTAAAGACTGTATATAGCTTACGTCCAAATGTTTTCACTTGAATGCTACAGGTCTTAAAGCTGTTGCAATCATCTTCTGCCCACAGTGTCAGGAGGCAACTTCTTACTGTGTTATATCTCAACCTTCAGTATTCTGGCAGTATAACCGGATAGCCAGCTTGTGTTTTCATGTATGGACGTACTACCGAGAACTGAAGCTATTTGAATTATTGGCATAATTCTTTAAAAAATACTTTTCTGAAGTAGCTATGCTGTATCAATTTTTCTAGAGAAACAACTTTTCTTAGGGTTTCTTTTTCTTTATGTGCCCTGGTGTTGTTTACTATCTCTAATATGTTTTGGAACAGCGTAGATACGTGTCGTACCCATTGTTTTCCCACAAAGTTGTACAAAAAAACGTGTTTCTTGCTTATACCATTATTGTGCATAACTAATGTCTGAGGTCTATTGGCCTTGTCTGAGTTATCATGCAGCCCTCAGTATTTTCTGCTCATAATGGTGCACATGGTAGTATCACCTGCTGTTCATATTGCTCTGAGTTTTAAGGATCAGCTTAACATTGCCTAGTAATTAAGACACTGAGCACTAATGTTTCAAGATGTGCTGCCTCTAGACCATAAGTATCATGCTATGAAGAGAAAATATGCTTTCTGTAGGGGTTTTGTGTTCCTATAAAGTTAAAGCTCAACAGTGTAAAAAGAAAAATAAATTAAAAAAACAAACAAAATCTGTGGTCTCTTGGTAGGGGAAGGTTGTACTGTAGTGTGAGCAAGTAAGAAGAGAGGTTAATAATCTTTGTTCCCTACTATTTCCTTTCTGGTACAGAAATTCTTTTGAAGTTGATCAGACTGGATGTTATTGTGTGCTATGAGAAATCTCCAGTAATGCATCATTGCCTTTCCAAGTGCTGCTTGTAATGATAATGCTTTGCATTTATGCAGAACAGAAGTGTAAAATTGGTGATAAGATCAGGCATGGGAAAAGAGATTTTATAAGTACATGGAAATGGAGGCTTGCCACTTCAGCCACAAATCAGATGCTACCCCATAGACTTCTCCCCCCCCACCCCCCGCCCCATTCCCAGCCTTGATATTTTTTGGTTGTGGCTAGATATCAGTTCAACTTTTCATGTGCTTGTCCTGCACAGAACTTTGAAAAGTACTTATTCCAAGCTATCAGCCTAAGGGTAGGGCTGTGCTGCATGAATGAAATACAGTGCTGAGTGTCCCAATCAGCTGTTACTCGAATTTTTATAGGGAGCAATGTAGGCGTATCGGTGCAGAGGAAGGCCTCAGCTAGCCAGTTCTTAGCTCTTGGGCTGGTGTTGAGATGTTACTCACAGTGGTATAAATGCTGTGCCTATCTGGATGGGCTATCTTGAGAGTTTCTACATTGCACTCAGCGCCTTATTAGTCCTTAGCTGTGGACATATGCTCCACATTAGACTTTCTCAAAGATTATTAGAGGACCATTAAGGCTGATGATACAACCCTTCTCGCTTTTGGCATCTTTTATTAACCATACTAGATTTCCCGGCTACATCACACATCTCTGTCTACTGGCACTGCATGGGAACTGGACCTAATTGCTTAGTTTCCCCTTACACCTCATGTTATAAAGCACTAAAATTATTTTAGACCAGTGATATTGGGAATCTGTGAGCTACTTTTAAAGGGTGATCGAAAGGTGACTGAGGAAAAAGTAGGTACTGCCAGTGCACTTGTGCTTGCCATATGGGGAATCTAGTTGAAAACAGCTGAAAATGATCTAGACAATAATGCACCTGCATGAACTTCCTTGTTGCAGTTTCTTCATAACTCCTCAAAAGCTGTTTGGCTTAGATCAGAATCCTGTATAGGATATCTTGTCCTTCCTCTCCTGCCTATAACTTTTTTCTGCTGAATCATGTAAGTGCTTATTCTCTGACTTAGCAGTCAATGCCCTTCTGGTCTCTAAAATGACCCACGAGACTCTTTTGTTCTTCCTTTCCAAAGCCTTCATATGGTATGTTTGCTCTGAAGGTTTAAGTCCACATCCAGGTGGTTACGTAGTTACTCACTTGGGAGTTCTGATATGAAAAGCTTGTCTTGCAATTAGTAGTAATTACTTTTGCACAGTGGCATCTTGTTGGAATGCATAACTATTAAGATTTAAGACTGAAGTTAGACTTCTGTTGTTTATGGGAATCTCTCTTGTGTCAGTATGGAGATAAGGGTTTTTCACTTTTGTGATGTTTCTTCAGTTTACAGTCTCACATAGGCACATCTGAATTTCAAGTGTTAGAAAATTTCAATGGTATAACGTTAATTTTAAGTTCATCACAAGCCATCCAATTTAGCTGGTGCAGTAGGCTGCTTTCTCCCACCTGCCCCGTGCTAATTATGTTTCCTCCTTCTAGTTTGGGTCCTACTGAGGTGGCAATTCAGCCTGGATTGCTGCATTATTGTTATGTTCGGTTATTATTCTCTAACTCCTTGTACTGCTGAATCATCCTGTGTCATCTACCAGTGTCTTTGCTTGTGATCAGGTGGTCTAGTGACCTTGGTACCTACAAGAATTGTGCTTTGGGTTGCTGTAGGAAATATGAAGTTAAATAGAAGTTAAAGCTTCTTCAGAACAAAGCTGTGATTCACTTACTGAGCGAGACAGACTGGGCAAAGAAAAGGATTTGAAAACAAAGATCTAATAATACCTTGCTTATGCCTGGCATTTCAGTCCAGTCCTTGGATAAATATGACTTACCTTTGGCATCCCTTGCCCAGTTCTCTTGGGGACCAAATTACAATCTGCTTGCTGCAGGCTCTGACTCTGTTAGATTGCTGCAGCTGACAGCTGCAGAACTCAGGACTGGCCATCAAGCCAACAGCAGTGAGTGTGCAGGCATGCTTATGCTCTGTATGTCTTCCCACAGATTTTTATTTTAAGATTGTATGATACTGGTGGTGACTGCGTTTACAAAAATCTGCTTTTATTATGTGATATAACCTGCATATGTATGCATTTTATTCATCTATTTGGAAAAAAAAAGGTGATGCTGGTTTTGCCTTGTTTCCCCTAGCCCTTGCATTGTCATCTCTTTATTTTCTATTAAATGAAAGAATGACTTTGGGGGTGGTGGTGGGGAGGCAAACAGGAAAAGCATGATTTCTTAAACGATGCAAACGACTTTAGGAGTACATGCCAACATATGTCACTGTCTTAAAATCAACAAAGGAAATGCCATGTACTGGCATTTCTGCCAGGACAGTGATGTATGGACTGTACCATACACTAAATTGTAAGAACAGAAGTAAAAGTATGAATATTTTTAAATCACTAATGAAACTGTAGAGTTCTGTTCAACAATTAGGAAGTTACTGATGAAAAAAATCATCTTTCAGACTTCTCAAGTACATGAACTTCATGGCTACTATGTACAAGTATTTATAAACATCTGCATTAGTAAAAATATAATTTCATAATATAACTTGTTCTTTTTCATAAATGCCATCATTCTGTTTCGCTAACAATTTGGGGAGAAAAAAGCTTTAGTCTAGGATATGGTAAGGTGAAACTGCCAGAGGGACTAGTATGTATTTATCATAGAATAGTTTTGGTTGGAAGGGACCTTTTAAAGGGGATCTAGTCCATTTATTTAGAACAGTTGCTTCCAGCTCTGGCTAAAGCTGAGAAGGAAGCTGGTACATGATGAATTTATAGAAACAAAAAATGAGCAAGTTACTTGATGTATACTTCTGGATTTGCTTTGAAAACTTTGGATGTTCCAGTTAGATTCTCTCTCTCAAGCCTGTAGGGTTCCTCCCTTAAATCTAGCAGGGGTAATAAATTCATATTTTGCTACCTGGAACACTATGGTGTAGTTACTCTCTATATGAAGAACAATAGTAGCAGCAGTAGGTTGTTTCCTACAACTGTGGTGTCATTTACTGTGTTCAATAGCAACTTCATTAAGCAGTTGATATAATAGCAATATTGAGACACAATCTCTGGGGCAATAACAATACTCCCTATGCCCATATAGAAGGTCCTTGAAGGGTCATGGGCAAGTTTCTGGAATCAGAGAATATCAAATGCTTTACAGAGCAAGGAAAAGCTGATTTCTATGTGACTTGGGAAACAACACTCTCAACAAACATTGTAGTTAATGTGCCTCTGTATCTACTTATCTCTCCTTTTAAAACGTATCGGTTGCTTTCTTTTTTTCTGAAACATCACTGTTTTTTTCCTTTCTAATTTAACTTATTTTTTTGCTTTCTATGCAAACTGTAGTGACAAAATGATAGTGAATAAGTGAATATGAATAGATGAAATTTCATTTCNTATGTGACTTGGGAAACAACACTCTCAACAAACATTGTAGTTAATGTGCCTCTGTATCTACTTATCTTTCCTTTTAAAACGTATACTTCAAATTTGGTTGCTTTCTTTTTTTCTGAAACATCACTGTTTTTTTCCTTTCTAATTTAACTTATTTTTTTGCTTTCTATGCAAACTGTAGTGACAAAATGATAGTGAATAAGTGAATATGTATAGATGAAATTTCATTTCTTAGAAAGGAAAGATCCCTTTAAAAATAGGATTGGTTTAAGAAGCCTTTCAGTGGTGTCGAAATATGCATAAACTATATTTAAATAGTGAAAGTGAAGGTTTATTCATCTTTATTTCTACCCTTCTTCATGACTATAATATTTTCACCTAAAATGAGTAATAGATGTGTCTCCCTTGATTTAATAGCTTTGTAGATACTAGATAAGAAGAATACCTGTTCAAATACTTAGTTTTATCTTTGGCGAATCTGGCTGTTTATTCCTCAAAGCTTTGTTCGTTATTCTTGTAAATGACTCAGTAGTGTGTTATTGCTTTGTTTAGCACAGCTTGTAGTAAAATGTCTATTAATTTCAGTCTAGAGTCTGTTTTTGACTCTGTTCTAACTTTGAAAGCTGTATGCATTTTGAATGATACCAACTCTTCTTTGGTGCACTGACTCCTGCCCTACTTGCAGCTTTTCCTTTTTCCTGTCGGTTAGACAGGCTATACCAATGAATGGTTTCAATCTTCATTTAAAAATAAGTAATTCCCTGTCTACTGCCTGTGTTTGGTTTTTTCTGGATTCTCTATGTAATTTGTTGATATGTTTCTATTATTGGAATTCTGTACTCAGTTCCAATTGAGAGCAGAAGAACACAAAGTATAAAACAATTGAGTTTGGTAAGAAAAACATTCTCCACAGTAATCAGTAAAGCACAAAGGTGATGCTTATCAGTAGGAGCACCAGAGGCATGTGTAGTACTCATCAGCTTTCAGGATCTTTCATGCTTTTTTGAAATATCATCTCATTTTATTATAGACCTTCTGCTACTCATGAAGGAAGTTTGAATACTTAGCCTGAAATCAACTGTGACATTGTACATATCTAAAACAGTAGACAAAAGCCCATCTGGAGCACAAACAGCCATTCCAAGAATTAGATTTAATAACATGCTTAAAGCTTTGGATTTTCTTGTATGAGTGTCATGGAGAATTTATCAAGTCCCCTTTTTCTAAGGATGATCTTCGGTGCTTGTGATTCTGGAAACCTGTAAACCACAGGTATCACTGACTTTTCAATTACAAAGTGGTAAGATACTTTTGTTCTACTTCAGGGCTTGAATAATTGTGGGTGTGCTGAAAGTATGGCAAGTTTTCTTGTTGAAGGAATTTTTTGTTTCTTTTCTTTTTGAAAAGAAAACGGGAAATATCGATAATAAGTCGTAACTTGACAGGCTGAACCTGTATATTTAAAAATAACACAGCAAGTCCTGTAGTAGTGGAACCATTAGCTAGCCTTTTCATGAAACATCACATATCGTGTAGAAGGATAATGCTTTCCCAGGTGCGTAAATGACTTGCTAGTTTTATTCCATTGCTTCCAATTTTCTGCTACCTATAAAACACATCTTTTTTTTTTTCATTTTTTAATAAGTGAAGGTCTATGGATCAACACTAACCAGAGCTGAAAAACAAGATTTTTTTTTTTTTTCCTTAAAGTGCAAGAAGGAAAAAGTGTTATGGGCTGTAATTTTCTTTGAAAAGGAAGTAGGTTAAAAAGGTTACAATATGCTCTTTTATTGTCACTCAAAAGCTAAGCTGTTACTGGGAGTTATGTGGAAAATCATGTTTTAGTTTGGCAAACAACATTATCAATTTGACTACGTATTGCAGGTTTGTTTTCCTGTATGATAATGAACATCTTGGAGACTTTGCACATAGCTGGCTTCATTTTTATTTACAGACATTTCTAAGGAAAAAAAATTCTGCAATGCTAGTAGCCTGCATAGCTTTTAATAGACCGGGGGGAGACACACAGGCACATACTTTGTTGGTGGGTAGATGTCTTTGCTGTACAGTACTCATGAGAAATCTTGGCTTGTTAGAATTCTATGAATAAAAAATGGGTTTTAATTCCTTAGCAAGGATACGTGAAAGAGAATTAAGACAAACAAGGTTGGAAAAAAAAATTAAGGTATGTTTTCAAATAAATTCTGGGGATTTCTTAAGACTGATGTGTGAAGATCAAATATAATAAACAATAGTTTTTGTAAAGCTCTATGCTCTTGGACCTGCAATTGTCAGCATGGGCGTGTTTTCCATTTAGTTAAACAACCTGTGTACTTGGAACCACTTTTAATGTAAAGAAGGGAGCAATGGCCAATAACTGTAATACATCATTTCAAAGGTCCCATAGCTGATTATATTGATAACTTTTAAAAATTGTTATGTACAGAACATTAAATTATTAACATCAAGTCTACTCAATATTCCTATTTATAGTTTGCATACTATGTGGTGTGATAGGTAATAACAGGCCTGTGTCTCCTCACAGACACTGTTTTGGTTTTTTTTGTGGGTGGGGTTTTTTTTTGAGTTCCACATAATTTATGTGATTGGTTAATATATGGAAACTACAATCTTATACCAAGTTGAGTTTGGTGTAAGCTGAATTATGCAACAACTGTGATAATTAAAGAAGATAGTTAGAAGATCTAGACTTTAAATGGCCAGTATCAAACAAATGAACAAAAAAACCCAAACAACAAATGTAGTAGTGTTTTATGTTAAGTCCTTGGAAAGGATGACAGTGAAAATAGTTTGCAGATGGTGCTGTGACAGATCAAATATTGAGCAATGCAGCTAGACATGAGGAGTTTTTAGTTCAGAAGTACCATGTGCGAAGTGGATTGTTCACTTGACACAACTGCAGCAGCAGGTGCTGAAAATGTCTCTCTATTATGGCATTACCACAATGAACCCATATTTTTATTCTTGATGTGTGCAACTGACTTGCATTTTAAAAATTATTATAACCATAATTTATATCATGGTGAGGTATTATAATACTGTCCTGGTTTCAGTTGATAGAGTTAATTTTCTTCCTAGTGGCTGCTGTATTTTGAATTTAGTATGAAAATAATGTTGATAGCACATATTGTTTTAGTTGTTGCTAAGTAATGCTTATATTAAGTCAAGGACTTTTTCAGTTTCCTATAGAAGCTGAGAGGGAGCATAGAGAGGACAAGCTGGCCAAAAGAATATTCCATACCATAGACGCCATGCTCAGTGTACAGTGGCGGTTGGCTGGGGGCCAGGGATCTGCGATCACTGCTTGGGGTGGGGTGGGCTGGGCAATCGATCATCGGGTGGTGCGAGTAATTTGTGTTACATTCCTTTATTTTTTATTTTCTTTTACCATTGTTATTATTTTTCTCTTCTGTTACTGTTCTATTAAATTGCCTTTATCTCAACCCATGAGGTTTTTTTCTCCTTTTTCTCCCTCTTCTCCCTACCCTACTGGAGGTGGGGGTAGTGAGTGAACAGTTGTGTGGTCCTAGTTGCTGGCTGGGGTTAAAGCCTGACAAATACAAAATCCTCAAGTTCTTGCAGTACTCACAAGTTTTTAGTTTTGTTGATATCACTATATTTATACTGCTTGACCTTTTACAGCAGAGCAACAAAACCCTTACTATCATTCTGAAAGAAGATTCTAATTTGCACTTATTTCATTCTTTGGTTTGACGTGTTATTTGTGTGTATTTTGAACTTGTGTTCCTCAAAGGCAAAGAAGTGATGGAATGTCCTTTCAGCCAACCATATTTTTTTTTCCTCATATTTTGTTTTTAATGCACTTAAACAGCATAATTTGTGTTTAAGTGACTGGGAATAAGAAAATCCTTGACCTGCACAAAATATTTTCACGTTATATTTCAGTAGCATCATGTGTTTGGTGGCTCGTTTGTATAACTGCCTGATATGATACCCATTTCTAGATTAACATAGCTTCTGGAACTATC
Organism: Anarhynchus alexandrinus; assembly: GCA_008711295.1. Classification (NCBI taxonomy): domain Eukaryota; kingdom Metazoa; phylum Chordata; class Aves; order Charadriiformes; family Charadriidae; genus Anarhynchus; species Anarhynchus alexandrinus. The sequence goes on from VUYV01000126.1 coordinate 475,272, forward strand.
ACTTGCTCATGTTTGACTTCTTAAAGCTTGTCTATGTTTTCAAGTCCTTGTCTTTAACTCACAAAAATAACAATGGAACAAATGTTATCTATAAATGTTCTATTTTATATATGCTTTTATATTGTATATATAAATTTTCTGTTGTTTATAGAACACTTATTCTATAAATAGCTATTTGTTCTTTGACTGGAACAGGTGCGGTTCCGAACTTTGCCAGTTCATTTGAGGTATACAGTGGAGCTTTAAGAGAAACTGGATGACATCTTGAAATGCATTACTGATTTCTATCTTAAATGTGCAGACAATATTAAAACAAGAGCTGGGACCTTCTGACCTCCCTTATGCAGCTGAGTTAAATGAAATAGATTTACCATTAGCATCAGTCTTTGTGAGCTTCAGGCACTGGGTCATGGTACCCTGTATCTGCCCTGAGGAAAGAGACAGAGGAAAAACATTGATATTGAAGAACTGCTTTTAAATTCCTCTATCTTGATGAAGGCAATCTAAAAAGAAATCTAAAATAACCAAACACAGTATAAAAGCTATGGGGCCAACATTACTGAAGTGATATATTTTGTCCATTACTTCCACAGAAAATGAAGCCAAGGGAATTGGATGCTTGCCTTGTTTTTCTCTTCCAATAGCAGTTTCTAGTTCCTCTTATCCCTGCCTTTGTCTTGTACTCTGTGGAGATTCTTCCCAGATGAAATGGGTCTGAGTTTTTAATAGGTTTTGCTTTTTCCTCTTTCCAAAACGAGTACAGTTCAGAAATGCATGGACATGAGAACTTTTATCAGGGCTCTCTTTAATTTGAACTCAAAGGGAACTGCTCTGTAATGCTGCGCTTAAATTAGTAATTCCACTGCAAACGCTTCAAGTCTTTTTGAAGATATGAGTAAGTGAAAATGGGAGGAAATGAAGTGTGGGTTTGTTTTGTGAAAGCGCAGCACTAGTTGTATTTCTTGCGCTCCCAGGTTTTCAGTTCCTTAGGCTTAAAACCTGTATTTCTTGTTTTGTGCAAATTGCTATACCTTGATTTTGAGGTCTACAAGGTGGTGATAAAAACTCTTGCCTGAATAAGGGAATTAAGATATTTTAAAGTTTTCTCCCCTCCCCCTCAAGTGCTATATGACTGTAAATTGGTGCTATTAAAATAAATTAGATTGTATTTGTGATTTGATTAAAGTTTCTATTTTGAAACCCCATATAGTCTACATCTTCACAGAAACTGCATATTTTCATGTTCCAAAATGTGTGGTTCTTCATTCAGATGTTTCTTTAGTGGTATCAGTTGCAGGGAACAATTCAAGATAAATCTCAACTATCTCTCCTTGATCTAGAAAGAGGCACTAAGCCACCATTTGGATGGGGAAATGGAGGCTGTTCACTTATGCAGTTGCTCTGTAACAACTAGAAGGATGAGCTACTTCAGATGTTATTTAGGTGTGAAGGGCAGTGCCCTCTCCTGCCAGTTCATGCCTTTCCTGCTTGCTTCTTTTGATTTGCTCTTGACTCTTATGGGCCTGTCGGCTGGCCAGCATACGCTAGTTCTCAGTTTAACATCCTCTGGTACCCTTTTGGTTTAGTAGTTCTATTTGAAATTGAGACACAGTTTCAAAATATGGTCAGAGTACAAAATGAGAGTAGTGATTTTTGTTTATTTCTCTTCTCACTGCTCTTTGTAATGAGGATGTTGAAATATGTTAAAAAATCTTCAGTGACAAGCACACGTTAACAATACAGCGATTCACTAAGCTTTTTCTAATGGTACAGTTTGACAGTGATTACTGAATTTTCTGGCTCCTGCTGCTTTGGGTGATTCCTGCTTTCTGTGTTATCAAGGGTCATGAGAAAATTATGGTGTCTCTTCTTTTGTGTTGCTGAACAAAGTGCTATGTTTCTTGACTTCTGAAATTAAACAATTTTTAATTTGATTTTGCATCCCTTCTAATTCACCTTCTTTTACACAAGAAAAGAAAAAACCTTCGTAACAGGCTTTCAACTTTGCAGTGCTTGTGAGGCAATCATTAATGGAGGTGTTTTGATATACTTCTTTCCATGACAGCCTTAAGCTGTAGCCACAAATGGCTTTTCAATTTTTTTTATTTGAACTCTTGTCTTTAGTTTTTATGCTTTTAATGAATGGATGCTGCCTTTAGAGTTTCTAAATATATGTTGGACATATGAAAACATATTCAAGGTCTCTTGTTAAGTGGAAAGAAAGAGTAAAGCCCATAAATAAACCATCAGAGCATTGCTTTGAGGCGTGTCACACCTGTTGTGGAATTAGCATTATGAAACTTCAGAATGTCAGACTGTTTTTGGAAAGATTCTTCCTAATGAAGGCAGGGGGGGATAAGAAAGAAAAAAACCAACCTTCAAAGAATTCCTTGCCTGATTGAGTTGGGGTGAAAAAATGACTTAATGCTTTGATCCTTCCATCAAATGAAACAACATGAAAAAGGGGTGGGGGGAAGGGAATGTGGCTTTGCAGAGTAATGTTATTCTGTCTGCAAGTACCACTGAAAATGTTTATTGGCGCCGGCAGACTATATCATTATACACAATAATTTTCAGTCACTGTAGGGCTACCCATTTTTTATATTAAACTTTTGGTGGTAGAATATTAATAAATCAGTAGTAGTAATCTACCCAACACTTACTAGGTGAGTGGTGATGGATTCACCATTACTTTGCAAAGAATGAGGACTGTCAACTATGCAATGCTTATTCCCAGTGTAAACAAACATTATATTAGATAAATATAAACATATTTCCCTAAATATACTGTGAATTTAGCCAGAGAAGAATGCTACCGTTTCCATATCTGTCTCCACATTCGAACTTTGCTTTATTGTGATCAAATGCAGGGGAAGGGGTTGGACTCGAGCATCTTAGACTGGCGTTTTAGATCCTCTTCTTATCATTCGTGATGTGCATAAAAACAATTGGGACCTTTGAGGAGGACAGGGTGTAGAAAGAACAGCAATATGTATTGATTGGTAGGGGAACCCCATTCTGATGAGTGGCATTAGAAGCCCGCAGCTGTTAGGAGAGAGGAGTTGGTGTAAAGTGTGCAAATGCACAGAGCTGTAAGGAAAGGAGCACAGGCAAGGAGCAGGGAAGCCACTTAGTTCTTGCTGTCTTCAGGGAAATGGGACTTTAGCATAAAGATCTCACTAAAGATGGGCAGGATTGCATCAAGAAATACTTGGCTCCATCATCAGTTTTGCCTGAAAACGATCATCGCCAGGATCCTGTACTTGTTCTCTGGCCCAGGAAGAGCTATTTCTGTTCTCTGGTGTTGTGATTGTGAGTTGGTTTTGAAGCCAAGGTTTCCAGCTGACCTTTCAAATCTGTAGTGCTGTCTTCTGTAGCAGAATACAACACTCCATTTTCCAAGTAATACTAGAGCATTCAAGATCTGCCTTTTCTATTTTGAGACTTCGTTTTTCTAACCTTCTTTTAGTCTTCTGTAAAGAGGATAGAAAAGGAGGCAAAAGAGAATAGTAGCAAATGCTTTTAAAGGTCCAAATAAACAGCGATGCAAAATTATTTTTAATGTTTAGTCAACTCTAGTCACAATTGCTTTCTTGTCATCTTTATTGTAAGCCTGTAATAAATAATTAAGTTGGATGCACTACTTTTGTACAGGTTGGTGTAATGTATAAACAGCTGCTGTCTGGTATTTGGATCTCATTTGATTTACTCTCTTTAGTGAAAATGCTGACCTAGAAACTGTCATCTCTGACGGAAGCAGTGGTTCTTCTGCTCCAATACCTGCATCTGACAGTGATCAGTGGTGGCTGTTTTGGAAAACAGAGTAGGATACGAAAAGAATCTATAGTGGCAACATATAGAATAACTCTCACATTAGGCAACATATAGAATAACTCTCACATTAGGGGAGCATTTCTAGTATATATGATGGTGTGGTAGGAAACCAAAGATAACCCCTAGGGGGTTCAGTAGCAAAGATGTGTTCTCTTGCCAAACAAATAAAGCATTGATTAAAAAAGTAAAATAATAAAATTTGTAAAAGGTACGCTTCTTGGATTATAATAAACTTCTTTTTACAAACCACTTCATTTTGAACTAAAACTAACTCTATAATTGGTAACACTTCCAATCAAAATTGGAGTATAAAATAAAGAACAAAATCTTCAGCACTTTCTTAGATTTAGGTCCTCTTAGCGTACAAATTTGACTCACAGTAAAGTAAGCTAATCGTTCTGTCACTACATGCTCTGGAAACAGCTCACACACTGAGTTAGTTGCTCCTCTAAAAGACATCAGACTGAATAAACGTATTTTTCTGGGTTATGTGGGTGCAGGATGCGCAGGACACGTATGCTTGCTAGTGTTGGCTAGTACAGTTTGTGGTTAGTGTTATTCAGATGTGTTTCAAACTTACACTGGTATTAATGAAAGCGGTTTGTATTGTTTTGGAAATGGTTATTGACTTTAGAGCCTGTTATTGTTTACATGTAACACTTAAGATGAATAAGAATTATTTCTCTGTTGGGTGGGAAATGCTGGCTGCTGTTTTTGAGTGGAAAGCAATTGTAGTCAATTCTCACCGAGTAAAGCATCTGAAGTGCTAGATGCTTTTGAAAATTCTAGCAGATGTCTAACTCTATTTTTAGGTGCTTGAACAACATTTCAGAGTCTTGTCTGAAAAAGCTAAAAACCCACTGAAGATACCACTAGAACTTTCATGGTAAATTAATGTGGGTACAGAGATTATCTGTTTTATTAACTTGTTTTCTGTAAATGCTGTCAATCTTTTGTAAGACCTACAGGATGTTTTACTTTCAAACAATGCAGTATCACCAGAAACTTGCTGTTCACTGAAATAGTGACAAAGGTGGTTCTTCATGGTATTATTTGGATACAAACACTCAGAAAGGTGATTTCTGACTTTACTTCTATTTTTACCTTTGGTACCACTATCAACAGCTCTTGCTTCTTCTCTGTTACCTGTCCAGGCTATCTGTACTTTCTTGGAGTCCAGAGTAGATCTTTGTTTTGGTCATGGTAGGAATACATACCTTAAAGCCTCAGACTGACTACTTTGTTACTTTGTCATCTCTTTTCAGAAGCCTTCTTTCTGTGATGCTATTTGCGTTCTTGTTTCTTCAAGAAAAATAATTAGATAAACCTTTCTGAATATACCCTATTTTTTAATTTTAGTCAAAACATGCTTAAATCTAGTTTTCTTTAATTTGCTGGAAACTTCAGATAGACCATCTAATCCTCTTTTGTCCATTAAGCCCACCTGAACATGCCATTTCTGGTATTCAGTGAGTATGTCCACTGTCTGTATTTTGGTTGGTGGAGATTGGAATAGATATTCTGGAATGAGGGTACAAGTGTCAAGCATCCACAATGCAATTTAAATATAAGCTAATGAGCTTTTCAAACTGTTGCTGACAAAGTTGTACCATCTAAGCCTTTTTACTTAACCCTATTCTCATTTCTCCTATTGAGGGTTTCTCAAAATGATTATTGTACTTGATATTCCCATAGATGACATCAGTTATGTTTGATGAGCACTAAGAGTCAGTTAGGTGGTTGCTGTGAGATTCTGTTGTTCTGGTGCCAGAACACACTGTACACACAGAGAGTGGTAAGGAATAGGTGAGGGAATACTTAAATCATAATTTGAGATGGTGGTTTGGCAGATACCTTCTCTTTGTTTCATCTGGTTGAAGCTTCTTTTTGGGAAGTGAAAGAAGGCTCATCAGTGAAATGGAAAGTTTCTGGGCCTTGGCATTTGGTGATTCTGACCTTTATGATGACATTGATTGATGTTCTGGATGACACTGTCCAGAACTCCCTGCCAAGCCACCTTGGCCATTGTTCCCCAGAAAAAAAAAACAACGCACCAAAACATGGGGTTGAAGCAGCAAGCTTCCTAACCTAAGAGAAAATCCTGAAGCTACTGCTTACTTGACCATTGGGGGCTCAAAGCTTTGGGACCTCAGTGATGTCTGTACTAGAGTAAGTATTCTTTGTTTCAAGCTCTTTAGCAGAGAATAACAAAATAATCATCTATGTAACTAGACAGATAAAGTGATCATCCTTTGGGGGATGATGCCTTCAAGTGAGCTGCTGTTAAGCATCTGTTGCCATCTTAAAGGCCCTACACTGTTCACTTGTTAAGTTGTTTAAATTCTGTCCTACCACTTTTTTTTAGCCATTCAGAATTTGTACTGCCACCTGGCTTGCTGCTTCTTTGTAGAAGTGATTTACCCATGAGGAATAAAGTCCATCTGATAATTTTATTCTTAATGGCTATGAATGGATGGGAGGCAACAGCAGCTTATCAGTGAAACAAACTCAGATGGAAGTGAGAAAGAAGTCACCAAAATTTCTGCGTAAGTGGTAAAAAATTAGCCAACTTTTGAAGGCTTTAAAGGGTGCTATCAACGTATACAAGATCTGCTTTCCACAGTGAATTAATGCAGAGAAATTTTTCTCATACCTCTTTTTTTTTTTTGGCAGCAGGCATCTAGAATAATTGTGTGTGTGGTTTTTGTTTAAATGTGGCATAGGAGAATAGAAATAGCCCTTAACTTGTCTCTCAGAATGTACTTAATACTTGCAGTATTATGATGTGCAGTTGCTTAGCACCACATGCCAGGATAATGAAACAGTTACTCCCAGAAGAACGTGATGGACTGAAGAAATAAATGTTTAAAACTTACATGAATTTGCATGCTTTAAAATATAATTATTTTACACATTGGACCTTCAAGAAAGAAACTGTTCTTAATTGTAATTATGTTCATGGTAGTAGAAGAGAAGTGATATATAATTATGATTTTTCACAGTTATATTATTTTATCTTATGATAACTTAGAATTGTCTTTATCTGCTAGATGTTTCTCCCTTTTTTTTTTTCTCCAAGATTTTCAACAGAATCTATTTCTTGTGTGGATAGTACATGAGATGTCTCAGTCTTCAAATAGCACAGTGAGGGGAGAATAGAAATTGTGGGACGATGTATAAAGTGACCAGGTGAGTGTTGTCCAATTAGCCTGTTTTTTCTGTGTGTACTAGTTAATACAAGATGTTTTAAAAAGTTTGTTGTATACTCTATGAAAAGTATATTACTAGAGAGTATTTTTGAAGATTATACAGCAAGGTACTAGTCACGTGACAGAAGTGCCGCTTGTCATCAGCACTTGAATAGTTTTCCTTTGAGCAAATATTACAGAATTTGATCAGTCTAAGAGTCTGTAAAGACTAAATCTAAACAAAACATGCCATATTCAGAGTTGAAAGCTCTAACTGATGTTTGGTGGAAGGATGGCATCATTCTTCATTAACCATCTGTTTGTAGATATTGTTGGACGTAGACCACGGCATTACAGCAACTCTTAGCCTGAACCAGAACAGCCGCACTTATGCTGTTACTTTATGCTGCTGGAGAATACCAAGTACCCCTACATGCCCTTTAGGACTGTAGCAGGCAGGGATAGTCCTAGGTCTGCAGATATGTCTGTGGGCTGCTTTTTTTCCAAAGCTGAAGATTCTCCATCTGTCTCCCCAATATTCGATTTTCTCTGTCATTTGGTAGAATAACTTGTTAGGATGTGGGAGGGTGTGATTTTTTTGTTTGTTTTAAATCTCTTGCTTCAAAGAGATTATATTTGGCTAATTAAATATGCTGGACTATGGCACCAGGTGCATATACATACACTGTAGCTAGATCTCATTGTATGCTTCATCTGACTGCTCATGAATTCAGCTTTCTAACTCATTTAGCCACTTCAATGGCTCCAACTAACTTTTTTTTCCATACATATATTACAATTATGCTGCATGTAAAAGCCATCACTTTTGCTGCCTGGTAAGTAGGTTTTTCTTATGATACTACAAAATTTGAAGGTACAGCATAACGCTTGCCTAGCAGTGATGTTAGCCAGGTGGAATGGATTTCTGACTGGCAAATGTAGGCTGACCAGTCACCTTTTGATATCGATTATAGAACAGAGAAGTTCAAAGTTATACTTCCAGATGAACAGGATTTGAATTAGTGGAACTTGTCTTGAGAGTGCAGGAATGGCATGAGCTGGTTGCTATTATGCTGTTCTTACCACATCACCATCAAACCATGCTTCTAGTGGTGTGCCTAGCTGCTGTTTACCTCGGGTCTCCTGAAAAACTGATGCACAATTGCACGGCCGTAAGTTTGATACCTTCCTCAAAAGGAAGAGCAGAGTTATTTGTGTGGCGTGGAAAAGGCGTAGGATGGATGTTGTTCTTTAGCAGAAGTGGAGAGTTGATGATTGCATTACACACAGATCAGTGCTATCAAGGCTTCAAGATGAATCTAGAGTTCTTTGTTAAGAAGATACTTCTTTAACTGTAAAAGATTTTTTTTTTATTGAAAGTAGCACGGATTCTTGTTGTGTTTTGTTTTCAATTTCTTCTGACTTTCTATGTGGTGTTTGTAGCATTGCCCTGCTTGAGTACTTCCCCATGGAGACAACTTAATGATTAAATTTTATTTTGGTTCTGTGAAAATGTGGGAGGCTGAGGAAAGGAAAAGTCATTTAGTCCTGTTTAAAGGGTGTTTTCAATAAATATGTACCTTGAACAAAAGCTTACCTCATCTAGTATGACACTAAGGCTTTTGTCTTCCTTTATTACTAATAAAGCAAGGGGAATATCGAGGCAGGTTTATAAATAAAAATGGATTATGTGACATGGTAGATGCAGGTCCTTTTGAGTATCCTTTGGTCAGCACCTTGTAATAACGTGGAGGACATAGTTTATAGTTCTGGTTTGGGGGTTTTAATAGAACTTCTGTCATTATATAGTTTAATAAAGCTAAATTAGAGTCCACAAAATGAAAAGTTTTGAAATGAACACTGTATGTAGAAACGTATGTATATAACCCCTTAAAACCCAAACTGTCTGCATATCCTTAGAACCAAAACAAGTTGTTTTACAATAGTTTCGTACTCCCCATGCCCCTCCACTCCCCACCCCTTGGCTTACTCATTATGTAGGAAGTATGTGATGAACAAGCTACAGTTACATCTAGGTGGTTTGTAAAGGTCTCTGTTTAAGTGTAATGGCTTATGCCATGATGTTGACTGTTTGCAAGAGTGTCCAATCTTACAGTGAATGAGATAATCTTTACAGGATGTTAAAAGTATATAATGGGTTTTGCAGGTGTTTTATATTATAGGAGGAATTTTCCCAATATGGCATGTGAAATTAACAGCTTGTTAGCTTAAATTTCTGTAAGGAACTGTGTGTGCTGCGTGTAGTGTTTTGTGAGAGGGTTTTTTTTGTAGATATAGTAAACAAAAAAGATCTGAAACAGATTGAAATGGGGAGGAGCATGCAAATGATAATAGATCAAAGCTTTTGTGAAATACGTTTTATTTTCCAAATGGATTCTCTGAATACATCATCTAAGCAGAAAAAGGAAAAACGTATGGAGTAAGTACAGCAGAAAAGGTGGAGATAGGGGCAGATTATTTGATAAAGTTAAGTAGCAGGTAGAAAAAGCACAGAAGAATCTTAGGCCAAAAGATCAATGATGGACCCAGGGGTTAAAAAAACCAAACCTGGTTCTGTGAAATGGCAAATCGGGCAGGAAAAATGTAGCTGGTTTAGTTAACGAGTCTTTGAGCCTGCCTTGTGCAATATGCTGGGTCAGAAGATGATATGGGCCTAACTTGACAGAAAACATTTAAGTGAAGTTTAGCTGTTGATACTTGATGTTCAGAACTGCCATTTCTCTGGGTATCAATGCATTTCCCTTGATACTGACAGTTTTGGTTCTCTGCACACTAGGAATTGTGCTGTGGAAGGGCTGAGCTGTGCATCTCTTCTGTCACCAATGGTGGGGTTTTGTTTGGGGAACTAGTCTAGTCAGTGTTTCTTCGTCTGCCCAGTATACACCAGCAGAAAAGACTTTGATGCAAATAGGCCACATCTACCTTCTTTAAAATAAACCAACCAGTCTATAGCACAAATGGACACTTGCCATGGAGGCAGTGATGTTTAATTGTGAAATTGTTTAAAGAGTGAATTCATATCCTGGAGACTTGATAGCCCTTTCTCAAAAGGTTCATGTGGTATCATTTTATCTTTTTCTTTCCTCTTCCTGCTCTTCTTTCTCACTCCTCTTCTGGCCTTGCCTCTTTTTTCCCTGATGGGTGGAGGGTGGTCAGGTACTCGGCCATGGTGACTCCCCGAGGGACTGGGTGCTGCTCTTTCTCTTGAAGGATTAGTAGATATGCTGTGCTGTAGGATGGGTGCTTTCTTGAAGATGAATGTACATAGATGTGATTTCTCTGTTTCCTTGTTTAACAGGATTGTCCTACTTTTGCATATATATTGTATAGCATTTCCTTTTTCTAATTCAGTCCCAGAACAGGTGAGAAAACATCTACTAAAAAGCATGCATTTTCTTTCTCTTTTGAGTCTTCAGTCTGGAAAGAGTCTGAAATAAATCACAGGTAATATGAGGAAAGAACAAGCCTTTCTAGGCAAGAACTGGCTGCACTAATATCTTAGTAATCATTACAGTATAGTGAAGGGGCCCAAAATAAAAGCTAAAATTGTTGAAAAGAGTCAGATAGCTTTTTCAGTGTGCTGTTTTGCTCAGATTGGTACCTTGTAATGTCAAGTTTTTTTCTGAAGTATAAAGATCTTTTCAGCTGGTGGTTTCAAAGCCTTGCAAGTTTTAGCTAATACTTCCTTTTTATTGATACTGTGAACTCCTGCTTAAACAACAATACATTTACCCTAACTATCTCTGTATTAATTTGGCACTGTTACTCCTTCTAGCATCATGGTTCACATGTTTAACATTTAACTGGTAGGTTACTCTGTGTGTTTTGTAGTCTCATTCTAGAATAATTCCCTCCTGAAGGGACTCGGCTGTCAGAACTAGAAAGTCCTGTGTATTTCCCACTAATAGGTAATAGGCTTTTCTGAATCTGAAGGTTTCCCAGCCATTTCCTTAGAGACTGACACATTTGATTTGCCTCCTGCGGGCATATAACTATTACTAGTATCACTGTTTGCCACTTTACAACTGAATTAACACAAAGTCGCAAAGCTTTTTTTTTTTTTTTTTTTAAGTAGCCTAAGGCTTCAGCTAAGAATATGTTAAATATGCTCTGCTAATGCCACCTGCTGATGCTGAGAGTACATATCTGCCTGCAGTTTCGTTTTATGCAAAGTTTTTATATGCAATCCTATATCCATTCAATGAATAACTTCTCATATGCTTTGTCCTAGTGTTATTTTAGATCCGTAGTAATGAATTAGTTCCAGCTGTTATTCCAGTGTGCAGTAACTTCACTTTAGCTGTAGTTCAATTCTTAAAGTATAATTCTGTTTTTTAAAAACAAACAAAAAAAACCCCAACAAGAAACAACTTAGTCTGTGTTCTCACTGTTGTGTACTAGTTCCATGCATTGTTAAACAGATTTACAGATTTTATAAAACTGTAAGGAATTGTTTATTGTGTCTTACTGTCTCAAAAAAAAGTTACTTTGAGTGTCTGTAAGCATGAAAACTTGTATGTAAACTCTTGGACTTGTATGTGACACAGTGCGGTTAAACTCAGTTTAATTTTTGTGACTCAACATTGCACTTTCTTTCTCTGTTGCAGAGGACTCGTGTACATCATGTCCTTGGTGACCAGGTTCACAGGGGTAATAAAATATTGTGTTGTGGTTGTCTTTTGTTGTGGTTTGGGTTTTTTTTTATTTTTTATTGGGAGTAGTGTTAACTGTTAACCTTACCAATTGATGGTAGGCATGCCTGCCAATGCCACTGTAAGACATGATGCAGTTGCACCTTTTTTTTTCTCCTGTTTTTTGGGATGTATTAGCAGTGGATTGTTTTTGTTTTAAACCTTGTGTTTTGAGTTTCTCTGCTTGCGCAGCTCAATGTGATGTAAACAAACAAAATAGTGGAGTCCTAGAATTACATTGTATCAACCCGTAGATAAACAGTAATTGAGGGGGTCTGAACCAGACTCTACTGAATGAGGGGAACACTGAAAGTTGTAAATTACTCTGTGCTTTTCGCATTAGCTTCCACTAAAGGCACAGTTTGGGGGGTGGGGAGGAAAAATAGTGATAGACTAGAACGTGTCGGGCATGAGCTTAAACTACTGAAAGAGAGCTAATCCCATTTTTCTTGCGGGGGGGGTGG
>VUYV01000126.1:487512-502065 GCA_008711295.1 Anarhynchus alexandrinus
GGGGGGTGGTGGTGGGAGGGAGGGGGAGATGAGCTATTAGCACCTTGAATTTACTCCCGCAGTAGCATCTCCTTATGCTTGACAGACCTGCTCCCTTAAGAGGTGAGCATTCTGTTTGTCTTTCATGTCTGCTTGTCTCAGCCAGGTTCATATCCTTCACCTTTATGGTTAAGGACATAGTAGCTGAAACAAGATCTGCTTCTAGGTTTTGGTGGCTTTTTGTTTTTTTAAGTATTTAATTACAATTTATGACTAAGCTTTTCATTGATCATTCTTAAATGTGTACTTTGCTGTTCCTCTCATAGTACCCATATCTTTAGCTCATCTGATTCAAATAGCTGTTGTCAATACTTCAGAAGTTTTATGTTTATATACCTTATTCAAATCCATTTTATTTCTTTTTCACTGTGTGTTTTTACTCTGACTTAGTTGCAAATGTCCCAAAGTAACTATATCTCCATTTAGTGGTAAAGAAAGAACTGATGTCTCTCTGTTCCTCTTGTGGATGTTTGGGCAGTTATCTTTCGTCTGCCCTTGGGCAGCATCCTTGGCTTTCATGGCAGGGCAGTTGTTTTAGCATCCTAGCTCCTATTTCTCACAACTGTGACTTTTCTATTGTCCATGGTTCTTGCTCTGTGTTAGGTTTTTCACTGGTTTACAGTAAGAGAAAAATATTTGGGCTCCTGGCTTTTCTTATGCTTTCTTAGAAATACTCATCTTGTGGTTTAAAGTACAAAACTGAGACAGGGCCTATGCTGACTGGCACAGTACAAACCCCTTTGTCAAATGCAATAGTCTCTCATTTAGTTGGTCTTCCTGTGTGGGAAGATGACTTTATTTAACAGGGATGTTGAACTTGCTTTAGAGTATGATTTGAGCACTTATGAAAGTGAAAAATATTGTTGACAGAAAAAGCAATATGAGCTTGACTCTTTTTTTTTCCTTCTATAGAATTGCAATTTACCTTTGTTTTTTGAGGAAAATGGATTCTTTTTTTTTAAAACTGAAGGTATTCAGATGAAAAAATAACTTATTTCAGTAGATAAGCAGTTATCTATAAGTTAAATTTTAAAGCAATCTCTTAATCCCTGAAAGAGGAGTGGCTGCGTGACTAGTTTGATTTCCTTTAAGCACCTTGAAGCTGTTTCTGTTGGGTCTGCAGATCCTGATTTGAGTAGGTGATTCTGCTGCGTTTTAATTTTTTGAAGCCATAGGTAAAATTAGAATGGTTTTGCTTGCCAGTTCCCAACTGTCATCCTCTTTTCTGCTTGACCACTTCTCTGCTGTCTTAATGTCTGCTGCTGGTCAATACTTTACAGAATGCAGAAATTTACTGTGAAGATAAACTCTCACACTGAAAATTTAGGACTGTTGGGGGGAAGGAAATATGTCACTCATTTGAAATCTTGTATTGTTGTTCGGTAGATTATGGGCTCTGTAGTACAGGAAACTGACACTCCTATTAATCTCAAGTGGATGTTACGAAGGTAGTTTCAATATATTTTAATCAATCTCTTAAATTCTCAAATTAGGGTAGCTGAAGGTACAGACCTATAGAGAAACGAGACGGGCAAAGCATAGCTGAAAGTGGAGTTCCTGCCCTTGCCGGTGAGAAGGTATCTGAGAAACCTATCATTGGGGAAAGCACCTGCTTAACATGCAGCATGCTGAGGAGGGCCAACACACTGAATCTTCTCAGCTGTGGTGGGGAACATGGAAAGGGAAACTGAAGACCACTGAAAAGGGGAAAGGTGTAGTTGCTGTAGTAATATTTTTCTATTTTAGTTTTGCTTTTGGCTGATATATGTGTGCATAGAACTAACAGCATAAGTTTTTGAGTTTAAAGATCCCTGGTTACAGCTGCTTGAAGTCCACTTTGCTTTGGACTAGAACACGTGCTTAACTTCTGTGTCTGCCCCTTCTCCCCTCCTCCGTCCCACAGCATGCCTCTCTGGAAGTGGACTGTGCCTTAATGCTGTGCAATGCTATAATAACAGTTGAATATGGTTGTTAAAGTGAGAGTTTCTTTCCTCACGTTTCCTTTAACAAGGTGTGAGAGTCTTTATATGTGTGGAGACCTGCTGCACCCACACAGGTTCCATGCAAAGACCATGTCATTTTAAACACCATTGTACAAAGAAATTAGTGCTAAATGATGGACTTTTAGTATTAAAGAATAGAATTAAAAATGGTACAAAAGGTCTAAACATATTTGGTTCTTTCTTTTCAGTCTAACAGTGGCTTGATTATTGTTGTATTGGAACACTTAAGTGCAGTCCCATTCTGAGAAGTAAAATGAAGGGGTTTCATAGTCTCCCAATATTTTCTTTTGAGGAGAAAGACTCAAGGATGCAGTACAGAGGAAACTGCATCTGATCTGCATGTACTCCCTAGTGAATGATACTTTATTTATGAATGTACTATTAGAACTTCAAAGTACAGTAAAAATGTGTGTACCTAATTTTGACAATGTTCAGATACATGCAAAAACTGGTCAAATTTCTTCTAATCCAGAAATCAAGGTCCAATTTGCTGGCAGATTTTGTGTGCGTTTTTGAACATTGCACGCACACAAAAGGCTCTCACCCAACCTTACTTAGCCTGTGAACTTTGAACTTAGTAAGAAGAGCAGACTCTTTCACTGTCAAGTTTTCATTAAATTTTAAAATACATATGCAGGTTTGTGGTGTCAGCAAAGAAAATAATTTCTGTTGGGAGGGTTCAGATTCAGGACTTCAGTATCTGCATTGGTGGATTGCTACTCCAACCATCACTGTGGTGCTATTTATATGTCGTAGTACCTATTAGCCAGGTGCTGAGGGCTCTGCTCCAGTGGAGGCGTATTTACAGTGCGTGCATAATCTTTACAGCTTATGATGATCATTGTTACAGCACTTTAAATAGAAAGAGTTTCTCTGCCCACAACAAACAACTTGCAAGCTCACTGCACATCTCTTCCTCACCTCTTGCTGAGCCTTGACAGTCTGGCACAACTGCAGATTCTGCAGCTGTTTTTCTTTAATGAACTGGAAATGGCATTATACGGGTGCAGGCTTAGTGTTAACCTGTGATTGATGTGTTATTTCACTAGGTAACTTACTATGTGCGGGTATTAGTGCAGAACAGATATGTTTCACTGCACACAATAGGTTCATTCTTCACTAGATAAATATAATGTGAGTAATTGCAGTTCATTATGTAAATACCTCTGTATGAGACTTTTATGGAGTAGTAATGGATTTTGCAGAATATTTTTCTCCTACGTAGAATACTGTTTTTTTAAAGCAATATAACAGTGTCCATCAGGAGGAGGGCTTCTAAGCCTGCAACTTAGATCATTTTATTATAACTTGGTCTGGCTTGATTTGAATTGGAGAGAACAATCCTGACTACTCAAACATCTAACCATCTACTACTGAGGGGGGGAAAAGGGAGAAGGATCCTTTCATCATAGACTTCCAAATATTTTTTCCAAGAAGCTCCGTGGTTCAGTAGAAAAATTCTTTGACACTGACAGGAGATGATGCTTTTAAGTATTTGGAAATACTGATTCAGCAGTGACGGCAGGCCAGAAGACCAAGTGAAGGGCTGTTTGGTGTGATAGACTGTATTGTTCTCTCTCTCATTTTTTTTATTTTTTTTTAAGCATCTAGATCATGGAAGGTGAACAGGGGTGGTATTTAAAAAGAGACACATAAGCCCCTAAACAAAGGGAAAGAGAAAGGAGGATGTGACAGAGAAGAGGACAAATTAAGGTCTAAAGGCACAGTTGTTTGTGGTAGTACCAGAAAAAAATGTCTGAAACATAGCAAGCCTCCTCCTAAACCCTAAAACTTATAGGGTTTTTTCCAAGTATTTTTTTCCCTATCTGTGTATATGTTAGTACAAGTCCAGAGATAACAGCAAATATTTCAAAATAATAATAGCGGTGCATTCCAGTTTGAAAAATATGAGCAGGTCTTCTGTTGGTGAAGGATCATTAAGAAGGAAATGTTAAAGAGCTAAAAAGATATCCTTGTTAACCTGAGATTATTTTTTACTGGTCTGACAATATGGTTTTAAATCCCATCTTCTCATATTTAACTGTAGTTTTCTGCCTAAGTTTTGCATGCTGGCATGCAAAAAACCCCCAGCTAAATGAAAAAAAAAAAAAACCCTACACCTGCTAGCACTTATTCCTCAGATTGCAGTGTTTTTATGAAGCTTTTCTCCTTAGAATAGTGTAGCATGCCCCTTCTTTCTGGGCACTAAAACCTAAATGTATGAAAACTTACTTTTTCGTTACTGTTGGATTATTCTGATTTGCAAATAGAGGATAGTGTCTTTGCTCCTTACACTGTTCGATAACATTACTTCAATGTGCACATTGGTGTTAGTCAGCTCTGTCAAAAGGAAGGTGGCACAAGCTTGCAAAGACAGATCTTTCTGTTGTGTCGTGGTGAATTCCAGCCAATACTGTAACATATTTGGAGAACCCTAACAAGCTTCCAGTTTAACAATGTCTCTAAAATATCGACATATACAGAATGGAAGCCTTTGTGGTTTTTTTGCTATAGCTAAGTTCCTTGCATATTGAACAAAAACCTGTAATGAGGAAAATAGTTTCAACTGACTTAGAAAAGCAGCTCGTGTCTATAAATGAATGAAAGGAAAGCCAGATAACACAGCTGCTTTATGTAATAGCTAGCCTGTCTTCAAACAACTCGGCTGTGAAACGATGCAAGCCTTGAGATCATTACTTTTCCCTGTTGGCAATTTGTATTCTTGAAGAGTGCGTGCGCTACTGTATTTCAGTCTCAGGATGGGGGTGGCAGTATGCTGGGTGGTGCATACTGTGCCAATTGTGGTAAATAAGGTCAATTAGGACACTCTAGTTTTTCTAAATATATCCCTAGTCACTTCATCTACAGTTCTTAAAAATGTAAAAAGCCAGTTCTCTTGGTAATACAGTTAAGGCAAGATGCCCAGAAAGATGACATGTGTTGTCTTCAACTACTGCAGTTCCTTGGTCTTGCATATTTCTTGAAGCAGTAACTGCTGCTCTAAGAAGTGCTGCTTTTGAAGTGTTTGCTGTTGTGGAGTGCTGCCTTTCCCTGACAACAGAACTGTGTCATCAGATGTTATCCAGGGTAGTATGAAAGAATTGTTCAGTTTTGCTAAAAAATTGTATTGGCTGTATGCATCAGTAGGCTAAAGGCTGGACATATACTGATTATATCCACAATAATTTTAAACATTGTCTCAGGAAACTGTTAGAAGCTTTTTGTTTACTTGATTTTTGGAGAACTTGAGGGATCTGCAGCTTCTCAGCTGTGTGTTATGGCTACCTTTCCTTGCCGAGGAGTAATTAGCTTGGTTAAGCAATAGGTTAACCAGAGTAGGCCCACTAGCTTTATAACAAATGCAATACCATCATTTCCAACTGTGATTTTATTGATGTGAATAAGCTGTGTTGGACTAAAGTAGATGTCCAGAAAAGGCATTTAGTCATAACTTTATTCTCCCCAATCCTTTACACTCTGCTGGTTTTATGTACATAGAGATATATATATAGGCAGACATATATCTCTGTCTCTCTCTATACATATGTTTCTATCCTTTCCTAAAACTTAGTTTTAGTCACTTCTTGGCAGGGTCGGTGAAAGAATAGGAGAGCTAGTAATTCCAACTATTACTCCCTCTCTCATGTAAAGGGAGCACAGTTTGGATGGGGGGAAGCTATCTTAGGAGTGCAGTGTTTGCACTGGGACTGAGTTGTTTGGAAACTCATTATCTGGAAGTGAGAGAATGGCACCAGCTTTGTAGGGGATGGTGCAGCATCCTCATAAAACACACCAGCAAGAATGCTGACTTCTTAATATTCAACCATTAGATAAACCTGTATAGAACATGGATGTCTTGTGCTGCTTTAATCTCCTCATAGGTTTTCTTTTTCTGAATCTAGGAAGCAATAAACAATCAAATCATTACTGTGATTACAAAAGTATCCGCAATATAAATGTGCTGAAGTATATGTATGGGTTAACACATTAAGTGAAAATATGTAGATATGAAACATCTCTATAAATGCAGCTATCTTCTCTGTCTGATTACTACCACAAACCTGTTGACAAGAAGTGCTATTGAAGTCTTGCAGTGATAATTATTAATTCTTTTCCCTAACAACAAAAAGCTTTCCTTTTGTATTTGCTTTCCTTTGGCAACTAAAAGGATCTCACTTTAGATCTTAAAGCTTGAAACAAAGTAAGGAGTTTCCTAGAACAGCTGCTTGGGAGGAGAATTTTAAACAGTGTAAGTAGATGACACCTCGGGTAGAGATTCCCTGGTGAGAAATAAAACCAAAGTGAATTAGCGGTGCACTGATGAGTGGGTCAGTGGTCTCGATCGGAGATGGATGATAATAGGTACCCTTACGAGCTTGCAGCTTTAACAGTTGATTACTAGGCAAGTGTCAGGTGAGCATAGTGTGCCTTATAAAAAAGGCTCTTCATGAATTTCTGACACCTTCTGTTCTGGAGGCTGAGCAGCTTCTGCAGTTTGGATTTATGGTAATTGTAGATAGAGTTGAGCATAGGCTGCGATTTAAATGTCTTTCTCTTCTCCAGCGGTGTCTATGGGCAGCAGGCTGTATGAGTCGCAAGAGTACGTAGGATGAAATAGCCTTTACTACATGTAGAAAGAAGGATGGCACTATTGAATTTAGGGATCAAAGAAAAAACTGTTTAGGGAATTTTATGTGCTTTTGTGAGAAAATGGGCAGTACCATTCTGTTGCCTGGAGAAGTGGGACTTGCAATAGACAAAGGTGAGAACGGAAAGTAGAGGCACATAGCAATGGGTTTGCAGGACAAAAGATGGTGGGGCAATAAATGTATTGGAGGAAAAATAGGGAGCCTTGGTTTTCAAGTACCAAATTATGTATCAGGTTGTGTAATGCTCAGGTGAATCTCTTGGGGTCTGATGTATTTCTTAAGCTTTTCTGTGAAACATTGACAAGATGTCCTGTTGCTTTTTTCCAGCAGCCTTCAGCTAATTCCAAAAACACCAGTTTGGGGGAAGTTAAGAAGTTCATCCTCCATTAAAATGGAGAAAGTTATTACTAGTAATGTCTGAGAGATGGAGGGCTGAGAACTGTACAAACCTTTTTTTTTATGCTTATTTGATAGGTCCTTGATAAATGGCATATATTATCAACAAAACATCACCTTTGGGTAAGGGGTGGTGTCACTGGTCTTTAATCAAATATTATATTGAATGTATTTTCTAAATCTAGTGTGTTAGTCCCCATTTGATTAAGAAATTGAAGATTAAGCAAAGGTGGTGTTATGACATACAAAACCAACCAAAAAAAAAAGTAACCCAAAACACTGGGGTGGAATAACACCTGATAATAACAAGTTTGGTTCAGAATTTTGCTTCTTTTCCTATATTTTCTACAGTCTAGCTAATGTTGGTTGCTTATGAATAGAATCATAGCATAAACTGGCATTTGTGGGTGGGGGTTTTTTGTTGGGTGGTTTGTTTTGTTGTTGGTTTTTTTTGTTTGTTTTTCAGTCAGAGGAAGAGTGGCTATATTATGGCCTGAGTGTGTTAGTCTTATTGTTTAAAATGAAGTGATATGTTAAAAAGTAATGAGCACAGCACTCTGAGTGTCTTTTGCAATGTTAGTGACATTATGATGGATTAACATCCTGTAAAATAGAAACGCATGCTCTGGCAAATATTTTACCTAACACTCATTAGTATATTTATGGGTATCACTTTTGCTTTTACTTTGCATCTTTTAAGCATAATCATGCTTTAATGCATATGTTTAAAAAAAAAAAAAAAAACCAAAACAAACCACAAAAACCTAATAAATCAGCTGTTCTTCAGCAGGTGAAGCCTGAGCTTTCCGTAGTATGTAATGTCAAGTTGTATTATTAAAATTGAAGTACAATTGGACCACTATACACAAGTCAGAATTTGAAACCTCAGAGTAAGAGATCATCTTGTATTTTTTTCTGTGATAGGTTATTATTCTGTGTGATGTTGGAGTTATGTCCACTTTTTCCCTTAACTTAGGGTATAATAGGAGTGCCCTAATAATAGATTGTTTCATCTGCTTACAGGCAGCAAGGTTTCAGCTAACGTTCACTAGAACAAGTAGCCACTTGTGTTGGTGGAAAAAAAAATGCAATCTTAAATTTGGTTCTTACCCAAAGTGACTGTAACTGCTGAAGCTGTGAAACTTGATTTGCATAAAGCAGCAAGTCTTAAATAGGTTTTATCAGGTTGCTGTTGTGACCTTAAGACAATTAATGAATTGCCTACACTCTTTTTGAAGTTAAATCAATTTTAAACTCTGAAAAGTTATAAAATGTATTTAGTGCTTCCTAATATTATTTTAGTGTTATTGAAACCTGTTTGCCTTTTGATAATTCTTGGTGGTCTTACTCTGCAATTGTGATAAGATATTTAAGACGGTCTAATATCCTCATTCTTCAGGATTTTTTCTTATGTTGATGTATTTATTTTTTTAATTTAACAAGTTACTGGAATTCATTCCTGTAATATGCTTGCTTTTTAATATATGGTAATTCCAGTAGCCTTTTGAGATAACTTTGATTTTCAGGATCAGTAAATGTTCGTGATAAATAAACAAGGCTTGCCAAAGTGATAGAGCAGAAATAGATCACAGGTTAGCAACTGCTGCCATAGAATTATAGAAATTTCATTTTCTGTAACATCTCATAAGTAGCACTGTGACTAAACTACCAGTTTCTTGATCTGATATTCAAGATTTTAGAAAAGTCACATTTCCACCTCAAAATTCCTACTTGTGATGCAGGAGTTAACTGGAGAGTGACAGAATTATAGGCCTCTGAAGTACCTAATGGCTTTACATAATTACTTGACATAGCACTGTTTCTTGAATCAAAAGCTATGTTGTAGTTTTAACTTTGCAATAAGGACAGTATTTTGAAAATAATTAAATGTTATTCTAAAGTTTGCAGGTTGCTTTCAGCTGAGTGGTTGGAAATTTAACCTCACTGATGACAATAGGTCAATATATGACACTTCATCTAGCAATGCAAAAGGACCTCTCTTTTGAAAGTCTGCTCAGTACTTCTTCCCCTCTTTTTCCCCCCTCGAATACATCATTTTTGGTACCCAGTGTTTGTGTCACTAATCCTGCCAAGATCTGAAGTAAAAGCAATGCTTTTCTGAACCTTTGATGTCTGTCTGGGCTTTGACAAGCGTCCCTTAAAGTGGCTCTGAGGAATTTGCAAGGTTTGGGTGAACATTCACAGGCCATTATAGATATGACTAGGGGTTTCATTCTAGTGTGTAGACAGTAATATATTAGTACTAAAGTATGTTGTGACCTTTAGTCTTCATTTGTATCATCAGAGAAAGAATGCTAGGTTTGTTTGTTTCCATAGTATTCTGTCCATTATGTTAGAGAGCTCAATTACAGTTTCCCATTTTTAAGTTGTCTTTGGTTTTCAAGTATTTTGAATGTACTGAAAGCATTAACATTTACAACCTAGCACTAGCCTTGGGAGTAAAAAGGTAATTTATTTGCTTAGAGAAGAGTTCATTTCCTAGCACGACACTCGAAAGAAACCAAATGCGGACTTTGTCTTAATAGTTGAAAATTCAAAATAAATGAAGCTTATGTAAAATGGCACTAACAGACTAGAGCTACAGTGGACTGCTGAAATTGGATTTGGTTAGCTATAAACATCATTAGCTTAAAGCATTCTAGCTTATCATGCAGTGTGAGCTCTCATAGGCTGGGATGTGATAATGCTTTGCTCTTTTACATTTTAACTCCTTGTGGAGATGCTAAAGCCAGCTGAACATAGGCTTTGTGGAAGCTAAATTAACCATGCGTTCCTTGGGGGCTTATGGCAAGCTGTGAGGTTTATTTGGTGTCGAAGTGTGCTAAACATAACGTCACAGTAACCTAAAATGCTCTACTTGCAACATATTAATTGTGAGTGTATATTGGTATTTTTTTAAATCTTTAGAGATTGTATTTATTCTTGTGTGACTGATTTTCAGTTTATGTAAACATAGGTTGCCTATAACCTTAATATTTTCATGAACTGAAATATTAGTGTTTGATTTGACCTGAACAGTATACAAAACCAAGATGATAATATTACAAAGTTGTATACAAAATACTGGCATGATTTAGAATTTTTGAAGTATTTGTATTTCTACAAGACACTAGCTCATGCCCATTATGTGAAATGGTGTTCATTTAATGCAGTGAGTAATGTTACTTGACCTCAGTCTTTGTAAGTGGGTTGGAATCGGTCAATAACTAGGCATTCCCATCCCAATGAAACACTTAGATTTATACACATGGGACCTTCATAAAATTCAAAAAATACATGTACATATGTTAAGTCTCTACAGAATAGGTCTAATGCACAGTGTCTTGCTCTTTCTCAGATGTGCAGCTCAGTTGAAACATGTAAGCCTGTGTTCTCACAGCATGCAAACACTACTTGATGACTTCTTCCACCATTGGGTTGTTTCCAAATAATAAATCCTAAATGTTCAGATTTTGCCTTTCATCTGACAATCTCAAAGTGCTTTGTGAAGCTGAGATGACTTTTGTTATCCCTCTACTCCTGTTTTCATTTTTTTTTTTGTGTATGTGAAATATTATACTTTCAGAGAAGTAAGGGAAAAGTTGCATACAGTTGTTTAAAGGCCTGGAAGGATTTTCAGTACAGGACATTATATTAAATTGTTTATTGCATGAGGTAGCTATATCCCTTCACTTCCTCCCTTTTTTTGTCCTCTCACTGCCTTTATTTAAGGGATCACTTTTTAAGAGAAGTATTTCAGAGAAGGAAAAAGGGAGGAAGGGACATTTTAATCTCTTGAACAAAAAAAAAGGCACTGTGGAGAACAGATCTGAGGATTATAATCTCAGTATTTAGAACTGCTGAGGAACGTACTGCAAAGCAAGTATTAACACCACATCATACAGTGTAGTTAAGACTTGTCTATTTTTGCAGTATCTGAATCTTCTAATATATGGGGAATATAGATAAACTGACATATTTCCTTTTTTTGGAGGTGGCTTGTATCTTCAGCAAGGCTTTTAGCACTTTAACCTTCAGCATTTATTCCTCTCTGTTGAGAACTCATTGTAGATAAGCATCTGAAAAAAGAAATACAATAAACATTTGTGTTAATTATATCATTTCCTCCTACTCTTCTCCCCTGCACCATATGCTCTCTTTTCTCTATGCCTCTCAATTGATTTCTTTATTTTTTTTTTATTAGGGCTTGATATGTGTCGAATCGGAAGACCTCAAAGTATGCTTTGATGATACAAGTGTGACCCTGTTCCTGAACCCTTTTATAAGTGTAAATATATCTGGAGATAGAGGAAAGAACAATGGAATTAATTTGTCAGATAAAGTTACTCTATATATTTATGTACAGGACTGTCCTTTAGTCTGTGTTCTGTACTTTAGCCTTTGTGTCAGATCTCATATTACCCTTTGCCATTGACCTGGTGGTGGGGGTGTTGGGGTTTGGTTTTTTTCTGTTTGGGTTTTTTTTTTCCCCCCATGGTTTTCCCTCCCATGTCCCCCAATCCCTTGGTTATTTGCCTGAATATGATCCACTGCAACAGCTTTGGGGATTCGTCAACTTACTCTGACTTTCTATTACAGCACTTAATGATTCACATGTCCAAATTTTATTTCTGCTTTCATGGGGAAAACAGCTTCTTTCATTTTCTGTGAGATCCTAAAATGCGCCATTGTACTTGATCATCAAAGACACAGCAGGAGATTAGATGCCATTATCATCTCTTAAAAATGGGGGGCCAGGGGCAGGGCGATCCAATTTAATATGCTCATATGGGGAGCTCTGCTTCCAAGACCACTAGCGTGTGAGTAACTTACCTGCACTTACTGATCAGATGCACTTTGGTTTTAGAACATAAATTTGCTAAGCGCATAAACATTTTCCTTCTCTGATCAGTTATCTGTACATGCATTTTTCTAGTGGGAGCAGCACTTACAGATTCTTCCAGATTCGGCAGTTGCCTGGAAGAGCATAAGGACATGATAGAAGTGTCAATAACTTCCAAAAGATAAATTCATTACTATTCTTCTTTTGAAACTTAACTTTCTTCTGACTTTGCTCCAGGACATCACAAGGCTATGCTTAAATGAAGCATACTGCTATATCCCCAGTATAAAAGACTCAAACCCTTCAGCAGAACTTACCACTTCTTTTTTTTTTTCTATTTACTTTCCTTGGTCCTTATGCAAACCCACTTAGGGAAAGTTTCTGCATCCTCCTCATGAGGGCAACATGGGGGAAATGGACACATTAGTTTTGAACCTGGTGTCTTGGCTGCAGTCATCTGCATACTAGGAATAGTCAGTAGTGCTCAGGCCAGGATACAATAGCTTGACAGAAAGTGGTGTTGTTTATATGTATGGTTTGTATGTGTTAAAGCACTGTTACAGTATAGGTTTGCTTTCCATTCACTGAATTATTAAGGAAGTAAATAACTGCATGAACATAACCAGTGTGCATTAATGAAAGATGCTGAAAGCCCTCTATGGTATAATGCATACAAATGTTTGTTGACACAAAAGGAGGTGTCCATGCTTGTACTGTCAAGTATAAACTTCTTTTTTCAAGTGAATTTTTTTTCCTGAGACTAGCGATAGTAAAAATAGGATTTCTATATTAAACAAATGTGAGTGCCCAGTTATACATGCCAAATGCATAAATTGTAGATCTGATATGGTATTGAATGTATCATAAATGTAAACAAAATCAAGGTTTGACAAGTGACTCTATCATCTTTTCTTGCCAATAATTGGTGATGGTTTTAATGTGTTAAATTTCTCAGGCCTATTGAACACAGGCAGACTGTATGTGCATTCAAAAAGTTTCTAGGGCTTCCAGTAATTCTTTGAAGAATGAAGCTACCTGTTACTTGTCACCCGTGCGCTGTGTTGACTTGATGCAGATAAGGAACTGTGTTAACATAAAAATGAAGTTTGAGTCCCGAAAAATTAGCCTTATGAATTTCCTTCCTAACATCGTTTAGCAGGTAAAAAAGCCAAACAGCACAAGTAGTGAGGCAGTCCATGATTCCTGTTTCGTTCCTAGTTTTGAAAAGATACTATTGTTTATATAATACGTTCAAAGGGGCACATAATTCATTATATACGGTTAGTCAGCCATGTGCATTTTTACATTTCTGCCTGTAGGTAGGCTGAACACCTGGTGACATAGCAGCATATTTAAAACACTGCTTAGAAAATCCACAGTAACGGCACAGATAATAGGATGTTCAAAATGGTTGATTAATTAACAAAAAAAGGGTCCCTTTTAATAAAACTCTCATTATTGCCTTCATATGAAGGTAATAGTACAGACAGAAATATGATCTATTTACTGTTCCTGGTGGGGATGGCCAGTGGGTGGTGAAAGTTGCAGTGTACCATGCTACGCTGTTCTATACAGTTTCCTGAAGGAAGTCTTTCTATCTTTAGTTTCTTCTGAGAAAGCAGAAAGCTTTTATCAGCCAGGTGTTGAACAGAGGATTTGATATTTAAAGCAAACTGTTCAGTGCTCTTAAAAATGTTAATGTGGAAAAATACAGAGGTAATACATATCTAGTTTCAAGACAGAAAATGTTAAGCAAGATAAGAACAGCATACAAAGGCAGAGTGAATATTTTGAGGTGTTAATTCTAACTACAGAGGGAAGAAACTAGAATTCTGGAGCGGATGGTGGAGCTATATTGTATGATGCAAGGATGACTCAGCCCATGCTCAGATCATCTCCAGGTCTTGCCATACTTATTTACATTAAAGTTCAATTGCTATTTTAAGTCTGTGCATTTAGTGGAGAAGAACGTGAGAAACAAGCAGAGGGAGAAGAATAAAAGCAAAAGGAGAGAGGGTAGATTTTAAAATACAACAACAAAAATACCTGGACCAATCCCTCCTGCTCCCCAGGCTGCTCTCCCCGTGGAGGAGCTTGTAATCTTACGTTGGCTATATCAAGAGGATTCTTCTATGAGCTCAAATTAATAATTTATTCATAGGCTGGAGTCAGTTAGCCCGCATTGATTTACTTATGCTGCATTTCTTTTCATTCATAAGCCTTTGCTAGTCCCGATCTCTCGGATAGTGCCTCGCTGCAGCGCTCAGGCGTGGGAGGAAGCAGCAAACCTGCCTTTATGCACAAGGACGTGCTATATACGACTCAATTAAATGTGCGAGCCTGACCGAAACCCGGGGCTCTCTCCGGGAACCCGCCGCTCCCGCTCATCAGCGATGCTACCTCGGCGGGGATCGCTCCTCTCCTCCTCCCGTCTGCCCGCGCCCTCCCCGGCGCGGCTCCGCCGCCGGGATGCTGCTGGGCGCTCCCGGCGCGAAGAGCTGAGCTCCGTCCATCCGTCGCCTCTCCGGGCTGTGTGACAGATGCTTGTCATGCAGCGGTGCCCTGCCTGAATTGGCCGGGTCTCCGGTGGGTGTGCACGGCCCCCCTCCACCCCCCCTCGCCC
>VUYV01000126.1:502103-542705 GCA_008711295.1 Anarhynchus alexandrinus
GCCCCTGCCAGCCCCGCCGAGCCCTCCCTAGCTCAGCCCCCGGCAATGTGCAGCGCTCTCTCCTCGCCTTCCTGGAAGGGCTCAACTACACTTTCAGCTCCTCCAGACTTTCTCTGCTTTTGCCATACAGAGGCACCCTCCCTCTGGTCCAGCTCCTCCTGTGCCTGCCTCTCTGTCTCCGCGCTATCCCGTTAAAAGGCTGCTGCTCTTGCTCCACCGAACCAATGCGTTGGCTGACTTGATCTGGGATGAAGGCTGGAGGTTACCGGCGAGGGAAAGGAGAACTCTAGGCAGCTTTCCATTTGCAAAGTGAGCAGTAATTGCAAGAAGACAGCCTCCCCAGTTGGAATCAATAGTCTGCTTTCTTGCTGCTAAGGGCACTTTGGAGCAGCAGTAGGTCACTGAAGTAACTCCAGCACACTGCTGACTGCGGAGTTGTAAAGAACTACATGCAAGTGGCTGCAGTAGTGCTGGAAAACGCTTTGCTGTTACCAGGGACACAATAGTTTTCAAGTCATTAGAGCCTCGCTTCTGGTCCTCTCCTTCCATTACACAGAGAAGGGTCATTCTTTGGAGGGATGAGGATGGAGCTGTGATTTCTTCCAGTGTTGTTCTAGTGGAGGGGGTAAGGGTGGGGAAAGAGGCTTCAGAAGCAAAAACCCCACTGCTGCTGAATTCAGCTTTACTTGAATTTGCCCAAATTTTTCCAGGCACAGAGAGGCACAATGCCAGAGAACTTGAATCTTCTTCGGGCTTTTTGGGGCTTTTTCTTTATCTTCTGGACAGCTTTTAACACAGCCTTAGTGGATGTGGTTGGATCGGAGCAGCAGATCCCCTTGTCTGTGTAAGTGCTTTCATGCTATTGCTCTCAGGACCATGTTCAAGGATGAGCACTTGACTGCTCAAGTTCTTCTCTTTTTATATTGCAGGTATTTGACTGTTCAAGGCACCTTTGCTCCTCTGTCAGCTGTGTTTAAAGTGATAGCCTCTAACGCGCTCAGCACTAGTTTAATTTTATTGTAGGAGCATGTGTTGGTGGAGTATGTGACCACAGAGTCTTAAGTGCTTGTATTTACTGAAGTTGATACTGTTATATTAACTCCTTCTCATGTGAGAATTCATCATTTGGAACTGTTCTGCCATTTTGTCTGCTTCTTTGCTTTCAGTGGATATATGTTATATTGTGCCAAAGCATATTTCTGTACAAGTTGTTTCTTTAAATGTAAACAGTGCGTGTTGGCCAGTTTCATATCAGAGGCCTTACCTTAGCACAGCATCTAGTTTGTGCTTGTACTTGAACAGCTTTGCTAATCTTTTTCTGCGCTTAGGTTCCTTAGCGAGCTCTTTAATGCAAAATTGCTAGGATCCTTCTGAGTGCAGCTGAAGCTGTTACAGTCTGTGTTGCTTGCTATGACATGTGTATTACATTTCTTCCTGTCTCATTTTTTTTTCTTCACAGAGTAAAGCTCTGGGCCTCAGCATTTGGTGGGGAGATCAAATCTATTGCAGCCAAGTACTCGGGTTCCCAGCTCCTGCAGAAGGTAAGGATCTTTTCAGTGGTAATAAAGAAGGTTTTAACAGAGAAAATGGAGGCAGATTTAATTTTTTGAATGAATAGGAAAGCAGTGCTGTACATGCTTTGGTCGAAGATCTATTTTTGTATTGCATACTAGTCCCTGATGACTCTTTGCATTGCACTGCATGATCTGGAGAGTCCTTGATGAAACTGATATTTTTCTTTTTGGATTATTTTTTTGGTATCATTAGAAAGTAAACTCCAACACTTTTATTTCTTGAAGTCTAGGCTTCAGCTTAGATTGTGGGTATTTAATCTGGTTGCTGCATTGTGATGATGATGTTTCTGTGTAGAAACAGCTGCTGCTTATGAAAAATGTTAACTTCATTCAAGGAGCAGAATTAGTGCATATTGTATTATTTTCACCGTGTGCTGTATGTATGCAATTCACTCTATCGGGAGAAGGCGGCTGCACTGTTGTTTGTCATCTCTGCAGTTTTTACAATCCCATTATTCCCCCAATCATCTCAACCCAGTGCTGGGATGTATTACATCATTACAGATAAGAGGAATGAATGTGGTTATCTTCTTGCTCAGCTGCACAGCTGGGTAATAAGCTAGTGAAGTATTGCAAAAACTTGAGAAATTGGTATAAGTCTAAATAATTGGGGCAGAGGGTAATGAGAAAGCGGATTTGAGTATTAGATACGTAGCAAGGACTACATAAAGTCTACTCTAAATATGCAACCTATAGTAAAGTTCTGTATTGTAGACAATTTATTTTTATAGCAGTTACTGAAAAAATATAATGAGAGACTAAGAGGAATATGTTAAAGATCTTAAGACTGCGATTTTGCGGCATTTAGTATGTGATCCTCAAAATGCAATATGGAAATGGAAAAACATTGAGACATTCACTGACTACAGAGACACTTATTCAACCCATATGTTAAATTTCTGCTGGTTTTTCAGATGTGATTTTTAGTTCCAAGTAACACGTAAATTTTTTTTGGTCTGATTACGAAGGAAATTATTCCTTTAGCTTGGAGCACTTATTTTGAAAGGCTTGTATGTATGTGAAATTATGTAACAGACAGTACGTGTAGCAGTTCAAATAAAAAGCTTGTGCTATCAATGTAAAGTGAAAGCAACTGACTTAATGATTACTACAGGCATATGGGTTCCTTAGCAGTATCTGTCTTTTCAGTGTTGTATACCCAGGACTGCAAAATGTGAACTTCACTAAGCTAAAATACAGAGCTGTTAAGAACAAAATATTTGAGGTCTCTTACTACCTTTCAAGGCTATTAAATGGCTTCACTTCAATATATTGGGCAAACTCTTATTTTAATCCAAAAATCTGGACATTCAGCATTTATTATACTTTTAGCTCACATTCTTTAAAGTCTGCGTAGTCTTATGACATTTTTGCATGAACTCCTTAAATTTATAAAGCAGATGGACCTTTCAGTTTTGATTAGTATCAAATCAAGTATTATTAAAAGGCTTTAATTTTTTATTGGGACATAACAAACAGGTACCTTTAAGTTTGGAATTGTTCCACACGCAGCCATTCTTGTGCTAAAATGGCTTTAAAAATTAAATTACCAAATACAGATAGTCCAACGTTTACTAGAAAAATAGGGAATATATTGTGTTTTGCAATTGTGCTAAAATTCACAAAGAATCAGTAGGACATCCTTAATCATTCTTCTCTTCCTCATAGTAGATACTGCTGTCATCGCTTTGGTAATGTATTTTTTCCTTCTGAAGTAGCAAGATTTTTCTTCCTATTGGTTGTTATAATTGTAGGTAATTGGAAGCTATTCATTTTACCTTTTCATCAGCATCTTTTCTATTTCACTAACAAACCTGTGCTCCTGTTTTTGAAAGTGGACAGTGTATATTCATTCCAAGCTATTTTGTTTTTGTTTTTTGCTTTTGTTATGATATTTCATTATAGAATGAAAGAGAAAAGACAAAACGCTGATTTGACAGGTATTTAGAGCACTCTTATTCCTCTGTCGTATCCCCTATTTTTTTTTTTTTCTCTTCCCTCCTGGTTACAGTAGTTTTAGGAAACCTCTTGTGCTTTTTATTTTTATTTAAAATTCCAAGTGTCTCTGTCCTGTTAAGCTTGCGATTTCTTGCTGTTGGTCATGGCAAATGAGCCAGACGACAGATGAATTTAACGTGTAGCTTGTATTTTTATAAAGTACATTTCTTCTGCAAACGCGTGTGAATAAAACCATACCAAACATCAAGATTTGCAAGTATTTTCAACACGCAAAGTCAGTGGCAGAAGTTGTCATAATAATTAAGGAAGTGATAGTGCAGATAGGGCTCTAAATGCAAATACCTCTTCCCCCTGTCCCTCCCCACTAGCCAGGCATCAAGAATCCATTTGGTATTTACTGTGAGCTCTAGGTGATCAGACTCAATGTCTTTTTAAAGTCAAGATTCCACTTTTAGAAGCAGTGCGACTTCTAAGATTACTGGAGGAATCTGCATTTTCTGATTATGAATTAAGCATTGTTAAACAAATGAAGATATAAAATGCGCGTATAATTATGTATCTGGGCAGTATAGATTTCTCAATTACCAACTGCTTTGTAGTGCCATTTAGTTTAATAACGGCTTGCTAAATGAAAAATTAATGTAAAGGTTACTTGATCCATTTTGTTAGCATCTATAGCGAGTGCCACTTTCAAAGGAATGCGTTTGAAATCAAGGCATGATTGGCACTCTCTGTGTAAAACATTTGGGCTGTATTAAGAGTTGTTTTGACCCATACTAAAATTTCATTGAGCAAATGAAGTTGTGTTGAGATGCTCAGTAAAGCAAAATTTTGCCAGGTTATAGCTGTGAATATTGATTTAGTTACTACAGTTCTTAAGTACTGTGAACATCAAATGAGTAACCAGCATTGCAGTCCTCTTGAGTTTCAAAAGATGCATAAGAATATTTTTGTCACTTTTTGAAAATATTTAAAAAACAAAAAAAACAAACAACCCACTGCTTACCTTAACTAAATGTTGTATTATTTTATTGCATTATGATAATCTAACCCAGGTATGTTGTTATACCTCCTAAGAATATGTGTGATATATGATTTTTTGTGAAATTGTCTTTAGGTGAAATACAGACACTGTAAATAGCTCAGAAAATAATAGTAATAGTTCAGTAAATAATTTCAGAAATTATGAGCATTTAAGCAAAATTAGCACTTAAAAATGTAGCATTTTAACGTTCTACTACTTGCTTTCAAAGCAAAGGAAGAGGATTCAGTGTTCAAAAAAACCATACAGAAGAAAATAGGACAATATTATTCCTAAGTTATCTGTTTTATGGAGGTTTTACAGTCGTCGTACAGATTTGGCAGCAAACGAGAAGCTGCTTGGTGCTGTAGAGACATGCATACTCTTCACTGAGTTAGCAAATACTGCTGGGACCTAAGAATTGATTCAAATTTTAATTGTCTGTTAGGTGCTTATATTTTTTTCCTTGCTTTATTTGAATCTTGACATCTCTTTAAACTTTTTTTTTTAAACACTGATTATGTTTATTTAGTACTGCAGAAGATGCGAGAGTGTAGCCCACCGGCAAAACCAGGCTTTAAGTATAGGATGGAAAGCAAGGGTTAGGTGCCAAGAAAATATTCTTCACTTCAGCTGCTGCGATTAGAATTTTGGAGGAACAGACTTTGGGGAATGCTACTGTTCACATTATAGTGTCCATCATAATAGTATGTTTTCAGTTCCACATTGTTGCAAAATAATAGTAGTAATAAAATGGAAGCAGAAAATGCAGGGAATGTGCCTTCTGTTAATGTTAAAAATAATTTAAATAATTGTTGTTACACAGTAAAGCTTTTTGAATATCAATGAAGTGTCTGATTCTCTAAAAATGCAGTGTGGTCTACGCTTTCTCAGATTTCTTTTGCAGGGAGTACTTGCCTTCCCCTCCCCCTCCCCTCCTTCCACTGTATTCTGAGCTTTGATAATTCTTGATTTGGTCCTGAACAGTCGATCTTATTTTATTGCTAACGTAGGAACAGTTTCTAACTGAAAAGAAACTTCTATTTATTGGTTCTGCCATAAAGGTTTTTCCCTGAAGACGAGCTTGTTCAAGGCTAGCTCAGATTTTCCTTATGTAAGTCGTCTAAAGGAGCCTTCACTGTTAGGTAAGCACTGACTGCCTTGCTTTCAAGCAGTCCGCATCTGTCTGCTCCTGTCAACAAATTCTTCACTGTGTTTAGGAGTTCTCAAAATCATTGTGTTTTCGCAAAGCAGGTTTTTCAATCAGAATAGCGTCCCTATTTTTAAAGGTTCGGAATTGCTTTTTGTCTTACTGACTAGATTTGGGGCTGTATCTTATTAGTTTCTCACAACTATAGAAATGTCAGTGCAAAACTAATATTACAGGGTGATTTAGAACAATTAGCATTCAGCTGGTGTATCTGATTCATGCAGTACATCTATCTTTAGTTTTAAACCATGTAATAGTGACTTAAATTCTTAGAGAAATTTAGTCCAATCATCTTGACATTAATTGCTTTTCTTTTATTCAGCCTTATGTTGGTTTTGGTCTTTGGAGGCTGTTTCTTCTTTGCTTGAGACACTGCAACTACTGCTTTGAAGTCAGTAAGATTGAGATGTGGAGTTTGAGGTATAGACATGGATTGGCTCCTTGGATATTGATTTAAACTTTTGCCAGCTGATCAATTTTAAAACTGCAAAAATAATACTGATTATTTTTCCTATCAAAAATAGGAGAAAAATCAAAAAACTGTAGACCTATGACTGATTTTAAAAAAAACTCACCCCGTCCTTGCAAAAACCCCAAATCAACAGCAACAATCCCCACCCCACAGATCNNCTCAAAAAAACAGCAGCCAGGTAAATGGTATAGAGCTTACCAAAAACTCAATTCAGAGTTAATTCATTATAATTCAAACTCCTGAAGTCTGGATTATGTAAAATGTGTCTCCTAGCACTGAATTAAAATCAAGCATTAGAAAATAAAAGAAATATGCATCTTTAATTCTGATTATTAATGCAAATTATGTTTTGGAACTTGCAGAGCTTGAACCTCCATCCCCTTTAATTCTTACAGATCTTTGGGCTCCATAAATCACAAGGTTATTCTCTGTGCCAAACTAGTTATGGAGCATGTCAGTGTGTTTGGTGAAATATTTGATGTTGTTATCTGCAGACATAAAGGTGAATTATTTTGGATATATATTTTAATTTTTCTTTGTTGAAGAAAAAAAATCAAATGCATTCATAGGCTGCTAATGTATTAGGTGGAAAAACCTGCTGGGTCCAATGCTAATCTTCAGGTAGCATATTGATCTGTAGAGGAAAATATCACAGTGCTATCAAACTTCCAATAGTGTGGTGTCTCTCAATAACAGAAAATATTTTCCTTTCTTATTTTAACAAAGTTCTGCCTTCTCTGAAGGTATTGGAAAATTTTCTTTGTCTTCAATGAAGTTAGAACTGCATCTTGAATGATCTATGGTCTTACTCTCATCTCCTGTTTGAACATTATGGCAGGAGTAATAATTTCTTGGTGTTGGTAATGTTTTTAAAATGCAGTCTAAATCAGCCTGAGTATCAATCACTATGTTTTATATTTCTCTTTAACTGAAAGGAAAGCCCTGTTTTAAGCCATGGTGAATTCATGCTCTTCTGCCATCAGCACTCTATATTTTGCAGTATTTTCCGTGTCTTTCTGGGTTTTGCAAGCACAGCATGATCCTCGTACTTGTATTATTGAAAGTAAATATGTTCTATTGTTAATACATAATGGAAATATGAGACGGCTTCAGTAAGTTTATGATACATGCATTACACATTCAGTAATGTCTTTTAATATGGAAATTATTGAGTGGACAATCCAACTGGAAAACATCAGATCTTGAAAGGAAATGAATGCTAATTCCCTTGCTTAATGCATTTATGGTTGTTTGTTTTCACATCCTGTATTGAAAAATGCTTACATTTCAAGGTTAAAAGAGCCAGTCTCCATGCAAATTATCTTGACAGTGAAGGTATGTAGAGCCATGAATAGATGCCGCACTGTAGTGGTGATTCACTTTTAAGCAACTGCTAATCAATACTCTACACTTTCAAATGTCATTACTGTTCTGTAGGGTACAATTTTTTGTTGCTGATAATAAGTGGTTACACATTGTACAACACAAATTATATATTGATAGGATAGACTGTATTTTAGGTTGCTGTAGAAGCTTCAACGAAAGGTCTTCGTGAAATACTTTGATTAATATGTTGTTCTCATGAAATTCCATTTTGCTTTTTCTACGTGTAATGTTTTTGCAAAATTGCACGGCCGTTTTTGTGAGCCTATTTAGCATCTGCCCAGTTCATTTGTAAAGCTTAAGTACTTTTTTTTAGTGTGAATAACAAAATCATTGCGAGATTTGTATTTAAAAAGGAAGTCTGTTCAAAAATGCCTTTTTTGTGTGTTTTTTTTGTTTTGTTTTGTTTTAATCATAGTTGGGGAGAAGTTGGGAAGGGTCTTGGAAGCCTTTCTAGAGGTGATGAATTCCAGGGACAGGTACTTTCTGAAAGTATCCTGCCCTCAGATCTCCTAGGACTTTACAGGTGTTATCCCTCTTATAGTTGGTAACTACTACACTGTTTCTGAGGATGATGATAGAAGATGTGAGGAGATTGTGAACGGTCAAGAGAGGATGTTCACGCTCACACACTATGTTCACATAGGAGTGTACAGGTGTTACAACCAGTGCATCAAACTTAATCTGGGAATAAAATAGTAGACAGAAGAATACAGAGCACAGGAATTAAGCTGTCATAAATCCCTCCTGCACAAGAGAGTTGGCTTCATGTGGTCTTAGCAGTAGCTAGAGCATCTTGGATTCCATTAATGACCTAGACCTGAGTTGACAGAAGACAAATTTAGAAGAAAATAATTTGTCTAGCTAGACAAAGGTAAAATAAGTCTGTTTCATCAATGGTGCCCTTTGAGAATGAAGGGAGAAATGGATTTGAGTTTATAGTGAAGTTAGTGTTAGGTGCATAACTGTATGTTTGAAATGATCTGGATTCAAATCTTGGACAAGATTATTGGTGGGGTGAGTGTTTTAAATGTATCTTCGAAATAGGAATGCCTGAGGGAACACCCAGTGCCAGGCGATTTTTCCGGAAGGAGATGGCGGTTGAGGAGGTGGAGGTGATTGTGTAGTGGAAGACATAATATGCTTTGCTGGATGCTTTGTGTAGGAATATGATTTTAATTTTGTGCACATGAGGTTCAAATTTATTTTCTGGAAGATCCCTAACACAGGAAAAATGCGTTTTTATTTTTTTTTCCCCCAGAAGACTCTTTCAAGACCCTATGAGAAAGCAGATTACCTCCAAGAATTTTGGAGGCAGAGAGGGGCAGAATTGTTGCTTCTGCTCCTAAACTAATTTATGTAAGTAGACATTTGTAATCTTGCATAGGTGCCCTCAGAGAGACTGAACTGCCTGCACTAGCTTCCTGTTACACTTGAGGTTTCCTGTTGGCTAGGAGCACAAATTAGTTTTCTCTTCTGTTGCTTTTCACACTGATCACTGATTCCTTTTGCACTTATTACAAGCAAGGGTTACTCTCGTGCTTCTCTCTATTGATTCCCCCCTGCCCCTGTCAGCTCCACCCATCATAACCCATTATAGATGTGTCAAGATGCTGATTTACAGAAGTCATCAGCAGAGGAGGTCACAGATTCCACGTGTTCTTGCTGCTTCTGGTATCTGTGGCTATTGTGAATATACTCAGGGATGGGGAATGTTGTGCTCTCAGATTCATCTGATCCGACACATTTTACCTGCTCCCCACTTCTGCCATATTTTCTGGTAAAATGACTGATGTGGCTATCTTTAATCTCTGTAGCGAGCTGAGAATTGACTGGGAACCTCATGTGTGATAAAGCATATGTCAAATCCATATTTATGAGACTAGAAATGTTCTAAACTGTAGAAAACCTTAAAGGTGAGATTCTTACATCATATAGACAAAGGGGAACAACCAATCCTGAATTCCCAAAAAACTTTCAATGTCTGATGCTGACAGGTATGCTGTGTGAAAGAGACAATAACCTTCAAATAAGCTAGAAAACTGGAGGGGGAAAAACCCCAAACTGGGGAAAAAAACCCCACCAAAAGTGTATTTCCTTTTGAACTGAGGAAGGAAGTGTGGAGAAATGTAAATGGGGCAGGGGAGAGAGAAGAGAGGAAGGAGAACTAGGTCTGTTTCACTAGACAGTGATTTAATGCCATGGGCCAAGCTGTGCCTGAGCAAAACTAGTGAAAACTTGAAATATGGCAACAGTCTTCGCATGCAGAAAACCAGGAATAAGAATAAATGTGTTCTCTATATCCATGGTAGATAAACAAGAACTGGTCTCTAAACACAGGAATTAGTTTTTCCTGATATCTAAAACTTTCTTCTTTTTATTTATTTATTTTTAACTGAGAGAAAACACTGGAATAGCGTGGAACTCTTGCAGGGTGTCTTTTCAGAACAGTTTACCTGCCATTATGTAGATTTCATTAAACTGCCTTATGTTAGGAAGATGAGATATGTAATCCTTTCTTTTGGAGTCTTTTTTTTTATTTATTTTGGACTATAAGCAATGAAAGTAACTGTATTATTTCTTTGATGTCTGTATCTATGCACTGTTAAGCTTTGTGCCTTTATCTCCTTAAGACACAGCTGGGGAGTCCTTCAACTTTCAAAGCAGAAACGGGTTATGAAACACTAATTATTGCTGTACAGGTTGGCTGAATGCTTGCCTTCTCCCCCCACCCTCCTTAATAAGATCATTTGAATGTGTGCTTATAGAAATATATGGCTTTTTACTATAGAAGGATAAATATATTAAACATAACAGACTAAATTGGTGAGCAGCCTTCATCTATTTTACCATGTGGGTGTTGGACTCCAAGTCAGACTTCAGCACGGTTAGCTTTCCAAGATGTTCCAACATGTTCTTATTTTAGGTGTAACTACGAAGTATGCAGGTAATAGAGCTTCACTAGGGCTTGTGAGACAGTGTGATGTACCAATGAGAGAGGAGGAAATAGCTGATTAGATGTAAATTCCTGGTTTATTCCTTATGTACCTGCTACATGTTCTAGTGCTTTGCTATCGGCAGTTGTCGGTATTTAGTAAAGTTTGTTCTTAACTATTCTTACTCTTGAGAAGAGTTCTTCCTAAGCACTGCTTGTTCTGAATTTTTGCTTTTTTAGGTAGAGCCTGTTTGGTTTGGTAGAGTCATCAAGGCATAGGTTCTAGCAATGACTTAATCAGAAAAGTGTTTGACAGGTGGTTGTTTTCAGCCATTTGTTCTGTATGTCGAGATTCCCGAGAGAATCGTAAAGAGTTAAACCTTATACATTTTGTTTATGTGACCAAAACAATTTCTAAAATATTAGAAGATGTTCTCTTTGTCAGACCTCTTGGTCCTACTCCCACATTTTGCTTTTGCCTTCCTTAATTTGACATGTTGTTTTATTGTTGCCTTTGTCTCGCTCTCCCTGTCTTTTTTCTGAACCACCTTATTTAGCTTATATTGAATCTTTCTGTTTTAAAATGGGCAGATGTTCTGGAGAGAAATGTTGTCTTATGACACTGATGCCAAATGTTTTGCATAAATCAGTTTGCAGTGCAGGAGACACTTAAAGATAGCTATTACTATTTATCCTTCAAACTAGATGATGAGATCTTAGAGCACCCAAGTTAAGGAAGTAAAAGATGCAAGGAAAAAGTTGTTCTCAGGTCCATTAACAAAACAAATCATATGGTGACCTAATATAGCTCATAAGATTGGGGATATAATGAGAGAAGTATGTGTATGTAATTCTTTCAGTGTATCAGGGCTTAACGTGCAGATCCTGCTCATTGTTTCATTAGTTAGCTTCCTTATATACATGACTGACAGTAATTTCCTTCTTGAAGCTTTGCTTTTAGATTTTAGGAAGGGGTGGAAAATACTTGTGAGCTTCTGGTAGCCTCATGAAATGTTTTCGTTTGGTGTGCTCAAAAGGTGGAGTTGATGGGCTTCTCTGAATTTTGTGCATTTGACAGATTATGTATTAACACCGCTCCTCTATAACATGCAAGTTGAGCAGATCTCTTTATTAATATCTTCT
Source organism: Anarhynchus alexandrinus (assembly GCA_008711295.1). NCBI lineage: Eukaryota > Metazoa > Chordata > Aves > Charadriiformes > Charadriidae > Anarhynchus > Anarhynchus alexandrinus. The sequence goes on from VUYV01000126.1 coordinate 513,801, forward strand.
GAATACAGTGATATTGAATTTAAAAATTCTAATTGTACTCATAACAGACTTTTGTGTTTGGCACTAATGACTCAGCAAAACTGGTTCTGGAAAAAACCCCTCATCTTCCCCTTTTGTGAAACTGTCGTACTCTCTTCCACTGTGGAACTCTGTTTTTAATAATTTCTGGAATCCTAGAATAATTCATTCTGGAAGAAGATTTAGAAGGTCTTTTAACTCAACTTCCTGCTCAAAGTGAGGTCAGTGCTGAAATGAGAGCAGATTTCTTGAGGCTTTGTTGAGTCTGATCTTCAGAGCCTTCAAGGACAGAGATACCACAACGTCTTCTGTTCCAGTGCTTGACTCTGGATGAAAAGTTACTTACTTAAGATGGAACTTCCTATTTCAATTTATAACTGCTGTCTGTCACTTCTCCTACTGTGTACCTTCATAAATGGCCTTGGTGCATCTTCTCCATAACTTCCTTGTAGGTATTGAAAGGTATGACACTTTGTCATGGCAGGCCTCTTTTAGGGCTCCAGTGATAGACAGTATTACACCATCTTTTAGTTGCTTCATCAGGTCTCAACACTTTATTTTCTGACCAGTTCTTTTAAAATAGTTTGCACTAACATTGCAAGCTCTTAAACTGAACTATCTGCTCTTTAATATTCAGGTGGGCTTTTTCCACAGACACTTCTGTTATCACAATAGGAGTATGTAACTGTTCTCATAATTACGAAGTCTCAAGAGTAATTTTCACTAAGTTGATTGCATGAATGGGAAAAGAATTTTTTTTTTTATTTGTCATGGTAACACAGGAATTTCCCTTCTAATCTGGGGCTAAACCAAACCCTTTAGCTCCAGTTGCTTCAGTAGCCATATTCTTTTACTACCTTTATCATCCACAATATCTAAAGTGAAGTTAGTGTTGTACAGAAATAATTTGTGGTAGGTGGTAGGTTTTATGGCTTATCGTCTGTTTTTACTTTAAATTATTTTACAGTAGCTGACAAGGAGCTGCTTCATGCTTTTATCCACAGACAAGGATTTGACTTGCTTTCCTAAAAAGCAGGAGTCAAAATCATGCTGTCATAATATCTCTAGGCTGTTAGATAAAAGCACTGTGAAAATGCTATTTGGAAGGCATTACGAAAACTTTGGTCAGGGCCACAGCATATAGTGTTTCTATTGTTCCTCTGGGTCCTATTTTAATTTTTGGCTATTCAATATACTCCCAAGGTTTTGTGTCAAGCTATCTAAGTTGCTAATTTTCAAGACACAAATAAAAGGATGTACATACTATGGGTATCAAAATTTGATATGTTGGGAACACATCATTGGTCACAAAATTAGATAATTATCTTCTAAAGTGACAAAGCTTGAAAGATGAAAAGCAGGAATATTCAAACTTCAGCTTTACCTTGAAGCTAAATGACTATCATTTTATGACAGCTGTGCAAAATGTATGACTGCCGAGCTGTTTGTACATGATGCTATCATATTACATTAATAGAAATTTTCACTGATAATGAAAACTGGTAGGAGGCTAAGAGTAAAGCTTTATGTTATGACTTGCAGCCATTGACTATCTGCATCCAACAGATTTATTACCCCCTACGCACATCGTGCCTTTTACAATATCTTCTGCCATTTCTTCAACAAAGTACAACAAGAAAGATATTCTAGATGGCATGATACAAAAAAAAATAAAATATAAAATCTAAGTACTCGCTTCAGACTTCCACATATCATTACCAACTGCAAAGCAATTTCACAGTAAAAGTAGAGCTGAGTTCTGACACCCCCCTGGAACTTTCCATGAAAAACACTGGCAGGGGGAGGGATGGGGAATATGAAAGAAAATGGGAGGATTTCTGTTGGCCAACTCAGCTTTTAATTTTCCTAATAAAATCAAGACAGCAGACTGAAATTCAGATATATCTGGGTGCTTATCCTAGGTCTGTGATAATTTTCTTGATGGTCTGCTTAGGCCAAGTCATCTTGGTGGCCAAAATTCAGTGAAGCGCTTAAGCATGATATTAACTTAACCTGTAGTGTCACACATACAAATCTGGCAGGTGTGGTGGTGGTGGCAGGATTTCATCCAGAATGCCAGAAGCCTTGAATTGAAAGTTAAAACTGCAAGCAGGATTCCACCCGCCCTCCCTCTTCGCCCCCCCCCAGACAGAGGCATCTTTGCCTGACTTTTCCATGTAAAATGGGCCTAGCAATACTGCCGTTTCCTTTAAATTTCTAAACTTTGAAATTGTTTGGATCAGGAGCCAATACTTTTTGCAGAGTGTTTAGCATATGGAGAGGATCAGGTGGTGAAGAACAGCATTAGCATATGGATATGGAAGTCAAGAAAAGTACATGGAATGGTTCAGCTCTGAGAGCTACAAAGCATTAATTTTAACACGCTTCTTAAATAAAACTTCTTTCACTACTGAAAAGATAAATGGTTTCCTGTACCAGTCCTGAATAACTACAAAATTGATAGAAACCCTCTTATTTCTGCTGTTGATATTTGGTATCTGTAGTTGGCAATAAATCTCCATATGGCATTGTGCTGGCAAGTGAAATTGAACCCTTTCTTGTCAGAGAATTAATTCTTCCTGTGCTTTGAATAGAAAGTGATATGCTATGCTGATATTAGAAAGGAGTTTTCAATTTTGGAAACACTTTCTTCTTTCGCCTAGGCTCCCCACCCCCCCACTCCCCTGCCCTGGTATTTCTTTCTTATTATCTATTTTCCACATAACTACAGTTCTGCACTATTTTTTTTTTCTGTCTAGATCCTTCAGACTTTCTGACCTTTGGTGATTTTCTTCCAAGTGAGATCCAACTAGTAAGACTCAAATTCAGGAATGTCAAATGCAGTTAAACTGGGAATCAAATAATTTTCTTTATCCTTTTATGGGCAGCTAGTTATTTATGTCTGTGTTGCAATTACCACAAATTTATTTTCTAGGGGTACTTTCTCACTCTGTCTTTCTCTGTGCTCCCACTTGTTTATAGCCATTCTTTTTTTCCTCCAGAAATTTTTACCATTAGTGTATTTTTTCAGTGTCTTGAGCAGATGTAATCATAATGTTGCAGTGAGGATCTGGTCAGCTGGAGAAAAATATGCAGAAATAAAATGAGTGATAGCTTAATAACACTTTAATACATAAGAATGGGGGAAGGTTATATAAATACAAGTGCTATTCTTAAAATTATATTTTCATTAAGTTATTTTTGTGGTTTGAGAAACCCATAACAATTTACTGTCATTTAGACAATAATTCTACCACCCGATGACACCTCCCCACCCGGGAAGGGGTATCAGGGAAAAAACAAGGACACCTGGGAGTTGAAATATAAACAGATTTAATAGACTAAGATTAGATAATTGACGTTAATAGCACTATAGAACCAATATTGATCCCAATACCAATACAAAATATGCAAAGATTATACTTGGATGACTATATCAGTAGGAGGTTGTGCACTCCCAGCAGGGGACACAAAGTGTTGGACACTGAGAGCACTGTGGCTTCGAGAGGAAGGGAAGGGCTCAGGGGTCCAGCACCGGGGCAAGAAGGTCTCAGGTTCACAGCCATTATAGAAGAGAGAACTCCTGAGAAAACTTTTTCTGATTTATATTGAACGTGATGTTCATGGTATGAAACAACCCTGTTGGGCAGCTTGGGTCAAGTGCTCAGGTCTCGCTCCTCCTCACCCCTGCACCTGGTGACCTCGAAAACACTGAGACCTTGAAACCTATACGCTATGGCTGGCTATAAAGTAAATATTTTCACAAATTCAGACACTAGAGTCTTCTAAAAGTGCAGTCTTCTCAAGTGTTAGAAGAGAAGTTAGTCCTGTGTCATTCAAACCAGGACAGTTGCGATGTTTGGAAGAATAGATACACTAGGATCTACTGGGGCACCTTACATGTTGTGAACATTATTGGAAGGAGAAGGTTATTATTTCCCCAGTAACAGCTGATATACTGGTTGTACTTTGGATGGTGTGTTCAGGAAAGGGGGGGGCGGAGGCAGGGGGAGGAAGACAGGATTGCCTCCAAAATAAAAGTGAAATCTTCTGTCACAGCAGGGGAGGCAAGTTTTACAGCATCTTACTGACAATACAAATTACAGGGAGGAGCTGGTATTGGGAAGCTACTGTAGTCTGTTTAAAACCAGCTAAAGGTGAGAACAGGGACACGTAAAGGTAGTAAGATGAAGAGGTGTGGAATGTGTTGGGAACAAAAAAGCAGAATGACTGAAGAAAGTGTTACTTTTTCCTCTGTGGTTTAATACAATTGAAAAATACATTTGTATGAAATTCAGTCAATATCTGTATTCTGGTAATTACTTTTGAGAAATCTCATAAATGAATACTTTTCATATTAAAAATATATAAGCCACAGTCAGAAAGTCAAGTTTGCTATTTTTGAAATGCGTGAGTACCACGATTTCAAAACTTTTGCCAAGAACTAAAATTAAGAGGAAATTATGTGCTAAGAAATGTAAATTTAAATTCAGGAAAGGCATCTGAAATTAAACTGAGTGTTAGTAATGACATAATTCTGACTTTTGTATTTGGCTTCCCACATGCTTTAAAAAAATGTTAAAGCATTCAAATTTTAAATTTGATGTTTGTTTGCTGAAGTCCTTTATTCTGTACAGCCTCAGTGTAATAGGAATAGAGTTCAACTACATTCACAACTTGGCACTAATCCTGTCCAGTCCACCTTAAGCATGTAATGAATGTAAATATATGTTTGTTCAGTAGAACTTCCTCAGCATTACAAGATGTCTGGGGAATTTCGTCTGAAAAAGGATGCTCGAAAATGGCATTATATGTGGGATTGGGACCTACACTTATGTGTTGGAATAATTCAGATGTTACTGTATAGAATTATTCATGTATTCCCATATTTATCTGATTGCATGCTGTTTATTTATTTTGGTTTACAAATATACAGGAGTTGTATAACTGAAAACTCTAATTATTCTGAACATAATTTATCAGAAAAAAACAGCTGCTACCTCGGCTCTGCTCAAGAATCTTCAGTAAAATGTACAACCTAAAAAATAATGCCTTGTAAAGCACAAAATTTCCATTCTTCACACAAATCCTCTGTGCCTACTGGATATCTTCCTCTCAAGAGTCTAGTAAAAACCTATGGCTTTCTGGTGTGACTAGGAGGACAACGAATCCGGGCAGACTGTGGCTTGCATTGCTTGAACTTCACTCACTTAAAGTTTTCAATATCATAAGACAGCTCTGTAATTCGGTAGACACGAGCCTTTCACATCTTAGTTACTGGTTGAAATGTTTATATGATTTTAGTTAGTGCAATCATTGCATTGAATAAAATTAATGCTGCTTCTGTTTTAGAAGCCTCCAGAAAACCTATAGTTCTGGTTTTGTCCCTGAGCTGTTGATTGACCTTGCGCAAATCAATTCTGATACATATCTGATTCCATATCTATAAAGATGTGGAAAATTATGCTTACTATGTGCACTTTAAAAAAAAGTTTTGATGACAGCTTGTGTGTAAAAACTTGCTTTTGTACGGTGGGTTTTTTTTGGTGTGATGTTTCCAGTTTCTTTGGTTTTGTTGTGGGTCTGGGTTTTTTTGTGAGTGTTTTTTTTTTTTAATTTTAAAAATACATCAACTGTCACTTACTAGTACGTGTTGATGAATAATTGATCTAGTTGACTGAACAGGTCCATTTTCTGTAACTTCCCATATAGTAGCATTGCTGTCAAAAAAGAAGTCTTGGAGTCTGGATAATACAGCATCTGTTTCCAAAGGCTTAGGAACTTGAATGAAAACAAGATGCATGCAGGATTGGCATTATTATTTCAATCTCATTTAAGAGTAAACTAATTACCACCGTATTTGAATTCACATCAGTTCAGGAGCAATAGAGGCAAATGCAGATGGGAGTTACTTTGCTTGTTGATAGGAATGGCGCTTCTGTAGTAGTCTTGTGTCTGAAATAAAGTCATTTTTAGTAACAGTATGCATGCTTTTAATGAAAAGTACTTGCATAAAGTGTTGATTAGCCCAAATATTGTACAAGAACAGCTGAATCCGTGTTGACTGTCCAGGACTAAAGTCATGACTGCTGATGAGAAGTGATGTAAAGAAGAAAACTGTGGAAAAGAATTGTTGCTGGAGTGGCAGCTAGTTAAGGTACATGCAAGTAAAAATATTTTCCATGTATATCTAGGATATATGAGTAGGTCTGTGCCTACTATGATTGTATGCCACCTTGCAAGCCTTTAAACCGTTACTCTAGAATGCTGACTATTGTATAAATTGCAAAAGGATTGGATCTGCAATCTGGAAGTTTTATTTTATGTTCGCAGTAGTCATACACAGTAATGAGACTGTTATCTGTAATGAGACTGTATTCTGCTGGAAAGGAGGTGTAGAATGTTTGAGGGTGCAATGTTCTTTAGATTGGAAAAATGCTGCGGTTTAAATACAAAGAGTAAATGTAAATCTCCTTGATGGTTTCACTTTAAGTCAAGCTGCAATTTATTTTAAATGCAAAAGCGTATGTACTTTGCTGATTTTTTTTTTTTTTTTTTTTTTTTTNGAAAGATGGCTTTTGTTTCCTTGTTTAATTGCCTAAAAAGAAAAGTAACTGGAATAGAATCCCATTTCTTGTAGGTGAACAATATAAGATTCTCTCACCTAGTGATTTCAACATATGCACTCCCTAATTCTTCTGTTCGTTTTCTCCCAGAGGAGCTGGCAATCCTTCTGTGGCACTAGCTCTTCTCCTTCATTATATCATGTATGACGAATTGTTTTTTTCATTCTTTAATATGAGTGGCTTGATATACAACGTATCTTCTGCCTTAAGCATTTATTTTTCTTCTCCTTTCTGATACTTTTTAATTTCCTCCCCCTGCCTTCTCCCAATCTTCTGTTCTCACTTCAGATTTCCGATATTATTTGATAATTGGCTTTCTCAGAATACAACTTTTCTTAATCATGTTTTCAGATTTGTTCCTGTGTATTAACTTTAAAAATATATAAAAGTACATGTGTAGTAAAACCATGTTGATGAGTTCTGTTCCATTAGTACCTTCTCAGCTCTTTGAAATATCCCAACACCTATCTTTTAAGAAACATAGTATCTAACCTTGATGTACATGGACCTCTCTATCTCTACCAGTCTTATTCTACTTCTTAAATGCCTCTTGCTTTTGACTACATTTAGTCTAGAACTCCTCCTTGGTTGTAGAATGAGATCTTGTTTGCAAAGTGTAAATGATTCTCTGTTTGTTCATAGTGAATCTTTTTCCCGCTGCTGCCCCAAATTCATTCTGTAATCTCTAGTGCCCCGCTGATTCTTGCAGTCAAAGGAAATTGTGGAAAAAGTAGTAAAACATGAAAATACATTTTTCATTTACTGCTCTTCAAGTTTTCCCAAGCATGGAAGAATTGTTCAGGATACAAAGGAAGGCGGGCAGGTAGGAGTGGGAAGAAAGGAAACATTAATTAAAGGAAAATTCTGAAAACCTTCATAACGTTCTTTATTTCTCTTACTGTTTCTCTCACTACTAACTTCTTAGTGGTGGCTTCTTTAATTTGATGATAAGGAAACGGGACTTCGGGAAACCCAAGTCCTGTTACTGTGTGTGTCACCAGGGCTGTTGGGTGATCTTGAGCAAGTGATTCTGTCCTTCGTATGTTCTGTCTAGTAGCAATGTCTTTGAGACAGTCTAGCTCAGTCTTATGTTTTAATAGCTATCTGGTACTCTGCATCTACTGAGTAGTTGCAAAGGTGCTAGCTGAAATTTGTTCTTGACTTGCTGTTGCACCTGCAGCTCTGTTACCGGGAGGATTGCCGCCCAGTCCTCCAGCATGATTCGCTCAGAATATTCCTGTCACCACTTGCTGCAAAACCCACAATTACACTGCACTAGTTTCGGGTTACTCCAGGTAGTTGAGAGATCAATTCAAAATACATTTTCTTTTTCTAATTAAATTTACTTTTCTCAGGAGTAATTATTAGTCTTGCTTTGTTTTATTCTTACTCCTCTCTGTGCATATAGGTCACATTGTGTGACCACACGCTTGGTTAAGCATAGAAGTATTTGAATGTATAGTAGTGAGATTTTGGAGATTTCAATAAAGCAATTTTTTGTATATAGGAAAGATGAGTTTCTTACTAAAATAATATTTTTTTCTCCTATTTTATAACTTTTTTTTATCCCCCCCCAAGAGCCTATCTTTCTGGATCTCATCTGCAGTTGTTATGCTTGTGTTCAGATAAAACTTTGACGTGAAAAAGGGTAACCATCATTATTTATTTGGGATGCTTGTTAAAAGCAATTAAGATACTCTTACACAACAGAAGCAGAACAGGATTGTCACATTACAATATCCTTTTTCCGGATCAGTTAAGAACCTAGGCTGTGCTTGTGGAAGACTTTTCTGGGCATCAAAATAGTATTGAAATAGCATGTATGTATTTGAGGAAGAGTAAGAAATGACACTTAATTCCATAGAAAAGGGAATAGAGGAGGCATAAAATAACCCGCAATTATAAGGCCCTGTAAAAGGTGTCTTTTTCTTTAAATGAACATGGGTGCCATTAAAAACCAGATAATTGGATCGGTTTCTTTGTGCAACAAATCATATGACCTTCAGCTAACTATTGTGCTAAAAAGGGGTAGCAATATGGTTTTTGTATGGTTTTATGACTTCTTTTATTTGGTATTTAAAATTCCATTTTAAAAACTATTTACCTGTCCTGTGTACATCTTAAGTTTTCTCTCATGGCTACTGATTGAAATATTATACAAGATATGTCATATGGTGGCTTTATGCCATCCTTAAAAGGCCAAAACCAAAACCCCCAACAAACCAAAACTCAACACCTCAACACCCACCTCCCCACCCTCCCCCCCGAAAATCTTGTACTAATTTGTCTGTATCATGTAACTGTGTAAAGCATTATGAGGTTAGATAAAAGAAGATATAAAAAGCTATAGAGCCACTTTAATACACCTTATTGTCTGAGGCGGTGACATTTATCACTAATAAGTGTTGCCTACTGTGTTTTCTATGCTTTGTTTCCTCCATCTAAATAGTCCTTAAAAACCAAATAATAGAACTGTCATATGATTCCAACTTTGGATAAGGATTACATGACAAACTTTTTATTTATTTTGTAGCCTGGATTAACCACATTATTGGAGAACAAGAAAAAGGCTAATAGAAAAAACCCACAACTGTACAGGTTCCCTGCCCTCCCGTGTATTCGTTATATATTCAAGGATTGTTCTACCTGTGCAGAGATAAAAATACTCAAGTACTGCAGCAAGATGTGGTATTGCAGGTGGTGTTCATCCAGGCATGGCAAAAAAAAAAAAAACTCCTCCCTTACTCTGGTCTTTCTGGAATGTGGAGAAATTGTGAAGAGAGATTTGCTCTGTTTGTGCTAATAAGTATTAACGGTAGTCCATTATGAAACCTAGTAGCAAAGCAAAAAGAAAAAGGCAGTAGGTGAAATTGGATACCATGGTTCATTGTACTAGACAAGCCAAGTCTTTTGTGGTCTGACCTTCTCAGAGCAGGATTTATTTTTGTTTTTTGTAAGGTATCTTTCTGGATCCTTTGTTGACCTTTCAAAGGTGTGTATAAAAAAAATATCCTTTGCAACTCCCTTACTGAAAAGGTGTTACATACTTGTTAAAAAAAATAGAAGATTCTTTAGTTAAGCTTTTTGAAAAGTTTTTTTTCATAGAAGTTAAAAAAAAAAAAAATTGCTTATGTTTCTTGACATTGAAATTTTGTAAGGTTTTTCAGCAAAACTAGCAATGATACAAAAAAAACCCCAAACACAACCCCAAAACAAATCAAAATACAGAGGAAAGTTTTTAATCAGCTGGATATAAGTATTTTCACTTCTAAAGATAAAAGATACTGAGTCTGTTCTTTAGAAATTGGCCTGCCCTTTAGCTCATTCAAGGTGTTTCATTTGGGAGATAAAGTTTATATATTTTAATATGTATTATTTAAAACTAATAACAATGGGTATTTAGCCTTATTTTCTTGAGTGTCTCTATTAGCTTAAAATGTGTGGAGCTAGGCTTCCTTTTTTTAAGTTAAACATTAAACTCAACATTAATATGGCTTCAAAGCTAGAATTTGAAACTTGCCGAGCTGGAGGAGAGAAGACAAAATCCATAATGTCTGACTTCTCTAAGACACGTTGCTCGAGAAGCATCTGAAGTTTGATATGACTTATCATGGTTTGTAGAGGTAATGTTATCAATACAGATATAAAAGTCATTTTACTTTTTTCCTGCCCTGAGACAGCAGAAGAATATTAAAATGCTTTAACTATATATGCTTTTCTATAAAAAGTGTACATGTGACCATCTGTACACTTTCTGATGAAAGGTCTCAATCCTATGTGAATTTGCCACACCAGCATTGTTGAAGGTATGTAGATGACTCCTGGTAAAGGAACAGCATGGTCAGTGCCATGTTTGGCTGGTCCCAACTCCCTGGCCAGAATGATGACTTGACAAGTTTGGGGGTGAGCCTGGAGCATGGCTTAGCTTCATGTTGACCTTGCTGTCGGACTAGGTTACCTCTAGAGTTCCTTTCCAATCAAAGTGATTCCATATTCTCTGCTGAGCTGTGTGGCTCATATATAAAACACTTTTTCAGTGACAATTTAAACTAAGATGAACAATACTAAAACATAAAAGTTAAAGAAATGAACAAAAATACCCTGGGGCGACTTACTTCCCCAGAGCATGCTGTGAAAGAGATCATTGCTTTACTTAGTTGGTTTTGTTTGTGGTTTTTTTTTCCCCAAAAGTTTATTAAACTATTGAACATAGTAGCAATTAGTTACTTAAACCATGTACATCAAGTACCATGTAGAAGTGGTATTTTAGTAGAGCTTAGCTACTGCTTAGGGAGCTGCGTAGCCTAGAGCTGCTACCATGTCACATGTGGAGGAGTAAATAGTACTAAAAAACCTAAATGCTAAAAGTACTGAAAAACACAAGGGAGGTGAGAGGACTCCCTTAGTCTACCCCTCACCAGTATGTTTTCTTGTGGGGTATAGGTGTATAAAGTTCTCATTTTGCTAAGTACACAGTTTAAATGAGTTCAAACTAAAATAGAAAATTGTAAAGAAAACTTGACTTGTGGAATTGTCTTCCTGCCCAGGTTTGGTGTTTAGCTGACCTCAGAGAGAACCTACTGGAAAAGGAAACTGTTATAAAAGAGGGAGTTTTCAGGTTGTAAGGTTGGTATTGTAGCCAAGTGCAAAGGCAGACGTATCATTGGTGGCCATGTCTCTCTCGGTGAGTGTGTTGAGATTGCTTCTGAGATAGTATTTGAGGAAAAAAGCAATGGAATCAGAATATAGAGCAAATGCTCAAAGGGAAGTGATTTTTTTGATTAAAACTTTAATCAAATTAAGATTAAAGTTTTAATCAAAAGCTGATTATTAATAACTTATCACATATTATTTAATGTGTGCAACCCATCGTGTGTCAGATGTGTATACAAATGTCTTCCTGAAGATCAGAGTGTTGCTTGGGTACTCATTTCTCATTCCCTCAATCTTCCTGTTCCAAAACTGGGAATAGCATCACGGTAAGACAGCCTGTGGTGTTACCACGTTTCTGTACAAGCTTGGAGCCAAACCTTGTGGGAAAAGACTGTCTCAGGGAACTGCCAGACTAGTTGAAATCTATAACGTGTTGGGTTATTTCGATTTATTTCAGATAAGCTGAAACCTTAGGACACTTCATGTTTTTGACTCAGTCCTTAGCTCTTGAAATTGACCTAGCTGCAGGTCATTTTGTGATATTTGTTAAGTAATTTTTTTCTACTCTGAAAAATTGTAGCCCAGTCACTTCTTTTTTGTGTGTGTTTTGATTATTTTTTTCTTTTTTCCTACCCTACATTAACCCCGCATTACATCTCTGTAAGACAAACTGTGTGCGTTATAATCATCAATTAGTTGCTGGACTGTTCATGCATATCTCAGTAGGGGTCTTCTAAGGTTTGTTTTCAGTATGAAAATATTCTGAAGAGATGACCACGACGAATAGGTAAAATAAAAAATCATAATATTTATAGTCTTCAAACGTTTTTTTTAATGGGTAGGTGAAAACTAGGTAAATGTAAGTTTCAGAGAAACTGGATTAATATGAAGTACTGTACTAATATATGGCTTAAGAAATTTAGGGATCTTTTGCTGCTAAAAATTAAAATCCCATTTTTCTGTGGCTATCGCATCGACTCAATGATATTTGTCAATATCTACCTATATAGAGGTATCTGCATAAAAAAGTACTATGGTATGAAACACCCTTTTACTTGTCAGGTTTTTTTTTCTAAGTGCTTGTTTTCATTAGGAATTTGAGGCTTTAATTCTAGAACATTGTGGGGTGTTTGTCTCTGTTTAGGTGTGGTTCTGTCCCTTTTTTTTTTTCCTCTCTTGAAAGGAAAACGTATTCCTCTTGTAAACAGTTGGCTTTTAGTTAATCAGCTGATACTAAAACTATGGAAGTGCCAGAAGGTATTAGGTCACTCTGGGAATCCTGCTTGCACTGACTGCAGTAAGACTAACAGCCTCAGCAGTGAATGGTGTACAGCTCTTAATCCAGCCCACACTTTGTTTATGAGCAGATTCTTACCTGGACATCATTAAGTTTAAGCCTTCATTCCTGGTATCAAATTAATGACAATAAACCCCAAACTTCAGCCCTGCTTCTTTCTGGGTGAGCTGCTTGAAAAGTTCCCGTGTTCAGATTCCACTGTCTTAAGTGTTTCTATACTGAGCCTTTCTCACCTGGGTGGAGTAATAAGCAAGAGATAGTTATGAACATGCAAATTACAACATTGGTGAACACACAATCTTTTTGTGCACTGATCAATATTTCTCTTTCTAATGTTTTAGTAATCTATTTTGATTACTCAAGATAAACTCCTCCTACTAAGAGGATGCAAATTTTCAGGNATTTTCTTTTTGTGCACTGATCAATATTTCCCTTTCTAACGTTTTAGTAATCTATTTTGATTACTGAAGATAAACTCCTCCTACTAAGAGGATGCAAATTTTCAGGTAAATGATTCCACCTTTCACAAGGTTCCTTAAACAGTGCCATGTGCAAGCCAGACTTTTTAGCTAATCTGTCTTGTCTCAGCTTTTAAAAATAAACCCTTCAGCATTTCTGCAGTTGTCTGAGCATCTTCTGTCTATGATCTGTGCTTCCCACCCTCCCTCCCCCCTTCTTTTTTTGTTCTGGCTAGTGGCTATGGAATTTGACAATTTCTATCTTCAGTGCAAGTGAAAATACCTTCAGACTGTTTCGGTCTGCTTGGACTCCACTAGGCTAACTGCCAGTCTTTCTTCTCAAGTAGGGTATAGACTCAATGGCTATGTCCACACAGCCTTATGACAGGCAGCCATAAGAGCGGCTGCGAGAACAGCACGGTCTGCGATCTGTTCATTTTCCATTCGTGTGACTGCTTTGGAGAGCAGACTGCCTGCAGCCTGCCAGGCTGAAAATCCTGGGCAGCGTATTAAGCTACTCAGCTGTACTGTATAGGGAGCTGCCAGGCATGCTCAGGCAGGTGACATCTTCTGCGGTCCCAAAGGCATTCTCCAGCTGTATCTTCAGGTTGCCTGTCTAGCGATCTAGTCTGAGGGCTTGTCACCTCTCAAGAGAACATGCTCAGTGGGTGTCTGGCATCATGATCTCTGTAAGACAAGGTGGGTGCTTGTCATTAAGTTTTTTGTCCTGACATTTCCCAAAAAATCATTGCCTGTGTGTGTTTATATATATAGATATTCCTCCCCCCCGCCCCCACTCCAAACCCAGATACCCTTTCAACCACCGAAGATTCTGATGACTTTGTAAGGCACAGACAAAACCTGGTGTAAAATTTGAGTCTCATGTACCACTTGTCCCTTTCCTTCTGTTTTAGTATCACTGCTGATGTGCTGGTACTTGAAGGTAACCTGCATTGCTCTCAAGTCCTGTTTCAAACAATAAGCTTGGTACTTTGTCAAGACAGGAAAAAAAACCCCCAAATACCGTGAAACTCTCTTACCTTTCAAGGATTTATAACCATTAGGAATAATTAAAACAACTTAAGAATATTCAGTTAAACTTTGACTTGAAATAACTGCGTGTATGCTTCTCTTTTCAGGAGTGCTCAGCTTAATGTGTAGATTTTCCTTAGAGCCCAGTTCTGTCTCATTTTATGTGTTATGGGTACTTTATTTTTTCACCGAGTCAGGAGAAGCATTTTAATCTTCTGACGCTCTGCCATGGGGCAAGGTGTTTCAAGAAAATTTTACCTGTTACACTGTTATAGCAGGGGAAAAAAAAAATCACACTGGATCCATAATAAGCTTTTATTAGCTTGACCTATTTAATAGTTTTTCTTCCTTTTGTGGCAATTTCTGTAATAGAGATTAGGAGAACTGTCAGTTTATCACTGTGAAAATGATAACGCAATTACACAGGCCTTTAAGGCATTGTATTTTGAAGTTTTATGTGTAATGCAAGACTTTCTTCTAAGCTTAAAAAAATTGTAAGGATTTTCAGAAGTATTTTGATAATGGTCTGGGGGTTTTCTGTGGAACTTTTTTCTTGCATTTACTGTTTTTTGTCACAGGATGGCAGCATGAGTAAGACCCTAAGGAAGGTATAGCGCTTAGTCCTTTTTGACAGGTTTCAAAGATTTGTGCAAGGTTAGCTTTGTTCTTCGAGGGGAAGGGTCAGGTATAATTTTGTATCCTAAAGACTGTGAATATCTAAGTTTCCAGTGCTCATAAATCGTCGTATAATCTGAATATTAAATTGGGAAGGGATAAAGTGGATAAACTTTTCATTTGAAAGATGAAGTTTCCATTCAGATCAGGCTTTTTAAATAGTATTAACTAATTTTTATATATTGGACTTTTATTTTTCAGATTAGAATCCAGGGTTCGTTTTGAACATGCTTGTGTATGATTTGGAAATAGGTTTTTTTGTTACTGGGTCACAAAATTCTGCCCTGTGAGTGTATTTCATAAAATGTATACTTGAACCAAATGCCTGGATCCCTAAACTCTGGGGAAGCTTAGCTATTATTAGAACTTTGTAGGCCAAACCCATTTTTCAATTAAGTTACTTGATCATTGGTCTAACCGGGTCCTGGGGAAGAGCTCTCACAAAATCAGTAGTTTGTGTAGGACAGCTACTACTGCTAGACATCCCCAAGTCAGGTGCAGTGATTGTATCTCAAAAATATACTATAGTTCTAAAAGTATATATGAGCCTGTAAATCTTCTCAGCTGAAAAAGCATCTGTTTTTCAGAATAAGTGGTTCTTGAACATGTACATATGTGTTCCGAGTTGTACAAAACTATGGATTGACTTTTCTTGCCACCTATTACCTTAATCCTTGAAACTTGTCTTAAAAAGCTAGGATATGAATGGAGGGAAGCTGCCTTCTCTTCATAACCTAATACTTCTAGATTTTACTTCTGTTATTTAATTCTAAACTCTCCAACTTTAACAACCTTAGTTTCCTCTGAATTATATTCTCTGCTGGTTTTGTATCCTGCTTGAATGTTGTATTTAGGAGCTTTATAACCAAAGATTCAGACTCACAACACTTGTTCCAACTTTGAGACATATGAAGAAAAATCTTTTGCTCCTGAAAACACTGCAGTGTGGACTGAATTCTTCTCTGTGTTTCCATAGATGAATTCAATACAAAGATCCTAGGGTGCATCTTCATGGCAAAGTACTATGCCTTGTAGAGGTTCATGGCTTTAGGTGTACGGAGTGGTCTGTGTTCATCTGTGCGTACAGGAAGCAATTTCAGTCCGCAATAAAAACCGCATTTGTCATCATAGTTATGCAACTTCCAGAATAGCTGTGGCAGTTACCGATTAAGCAAGTGAGCATTTTCAATGTTATGTCCACAAATAGGAAAACCAGACTTGTCTTGTGCAATCTCTTTTCCCTTCCCATGATGTTTTTAGTCAGAGATGAATGAAGCAAATCTCCCTCTCTTTCTCTGAGAAGCTTGGAGGCATCTTTAACAAACAAACCAACCAACCTAAACCCCCCAAAACCCCAAACAAAACAAACAAACAACTTTCTTTTATTCCTTTCTGCTTTGGGTTGAAGGCAAAAGCTGCAAGCAGCCCCCATTTATGGAGAATTTTGGTGCATCAACTCTGTTTGTGTACTTCCTAGTATTTATTTAGTTATGCAAAACTACTGTTTTACCAGATAGCCATTAGCAGCAAAAGCAGAATGGCGTGATGCAATAGATGGAGATCTAGTTATTTTCTTTTTCGTAGGAACAAGAATTATTATTATAGGACATTGACAATAGACGGGGGGAATTGGTGAGGGGATGTTAGACTTCCCTTGAGTTTTGGGTGATACGTGTGATAATGTATCACTTTGTGCAATTCTGACTATATAATCTTTCTTTCCTTGCAGACAACTTTTATATCAGATCTTCATTTCCCCCTACAGATAATTCTGCTATAAACCACTTAGGGTTGTCATATCCTCTCACATAAAGCTGCATCAACCACAAAGCTAACAATGTCTTTGATCAATTCTGTGGTGTTTATTAGTCGCTTTCCTTTTGGGAATTGCTGGGCCCTTTTGAAAGCATCAAAGAATTCTGCAATAATCTGCATCAAACCAAGACACCCCTTCAGCTGAAGAGGGCTCTGCATTATCCCTCCAGATGCCATCGGTGCTGGTTCTGAGTCTACTGGAGAGTTCATCAAACAGCAGAACGGTGCTTTTCTCCTGCCACTAGGGATCTAAGCAAACTTACTCTGTAGTGCTCCCAGCTGCCAGTAATTTTAGAGGCTTTAACTATATTGCTCACTATGCAGATTTACATTTACAAACTCTATTACTTTGTCCATTTTAGCCTGTGAGTGGTTCGTGTCCTTCCTATTCATTTCCTGTGTATCGAGTGTTATTTCAGCTCTAATTTGTTTGACATTCTTGCTAGTAGTATATTTGTATTCACAGAAAAACATGTGAACAATTTCATCTATTGATGCCGTACAATGTGCCTATTAGATATACAAGGAGCAGTTGAATATATCCCCCAACCATTGTTAGGCCTCTTCAAATGATAATGTGGCCACGTTCCTCTGTGAGGCTGATGCAGCATAAGAATGAGTCTGCAATCTTCAAGGACCTGTATGTTGTGCTAGCAGTGACCAGAAATTGAAAGTAATTACTTGCATTACTTATGCAGGGAATAGCAGAGAATATGTGCGGTTTCATTATGTTCATTAGTTTTACTTGTAGATCGCAGCCATTAGCAAATCATACCATTGCAGTTCAACAGGCTCTGTTGGGGAGCTCATCCCTTTTCCCATGATGGTATCATGAGCAGAAATGAAGCAAAAAGTATTTGGCCATTCTCCAGACATTTCTACGTGAAGTGTGGAATCAACCAGAGCATGAGTTTTAAAATCTCTAGTTATTCTATACCAGCTCCTTCACTAAAAATGGCTTTGTACAGTACAACTTATTATGCAATGATAAAAATACATACACAAATCTTCTTATTGGCCTCTTTTTTTACAGAGCTATTTCTGCATATTTGGAAGAAGTGGGAGCATAAGGAGATTTGCTTTCAGTATCCCAGGGAGGAGAAATTATACTTATTTTGTCCTTTTTGGCTAAAGGTTCTAACAGTAATAAGTGATATGGCCTTGGGCAACCTGGTCTAGTGGGAGGTGTCCCTGCCATAGGCAGGGGGGTTGAACTAGATGATCTTCAAGGTCCTTTCCAAGGTAAACCATTCTATAATTCTATGATATTACATAACGGGATCTCAATGTAGCATATCTAGAGAGCTGCAAAGTCCATGTTCTAAGATCCCCTTGAAGCAAAGAACTAAGAATGACAACTCGTTAACATTTATTTCCTGAGCTGAATTTTAGGCAAGTCTCTGTCTTTTACAGAAGCAACTGTATGGAACAGCGAGCACGTGGGAGTTCTCAGCAGGATCACACTGTGCTGCTACCAGTAATCTCACTAAAAAATAGTAATGAAACAAAAAGGAAAACAAGTATCTTCTAGTAATGTCTAAGCTAGTGAATGAGCTACTTGATATAAAATGTTCAAATACATCGTAGTTGCAAAATGGAACAAGATCGACTTAAGTGGAATGTTAATGGGACATCTTTAGGCTTGTGTAGCTTCTCACTCTTCAGAGAGAACTAGGGAAATTCATGATGCAGAGTTCTTGAAATGTTTGCCTCGATGTGATTCTGCCTCAGTGAAGTCAATTCAGTTATTGCACAAACTCCTGAAGGCACTTACAATTTAAATTTACAAGGTAAAAAATTCTAATACATTAAATAGAGAAGATAGACTTATGGGTGGCTGAATATTGAACTTTGTCATGCTATTTTGGCTACAAAAAAATATTCAAATTGGTATTGCAAAACACCCAAATATTGCATTTTTCACATCAGCTGACAGCTGTAAAACTCAGTGCTTGAGCTGGTTAGTTCTTTTCCTTAAAGTGGAATGTTGAGCTGTAAAGTGGACTGTGAAAGAGAGAAGTAGAACTGACAGCATTTGGCTTTTCAACAAAAAGCGACCAAACATTGTCTTCAACAGTCGGCTCCAGGCAGCTTCCATCCACAAGTACTTTGACTAGAATACGTAATTTTAAGCATTCTATATGATTCCGAAGAAAATTATTGACTTTGAACTTGGGGTGCAGCATTTTCCTTTCAATTAATGGAGATGAATTCTGTGACATTTGCTCTGTAGTCAGTGGTGTCTGAGAGGCATACTGTTGCTAGTTGGTACGTATAGTGAACAAGACTTTATTCCAGGTTAGCAATTAATATTTTAGCTTTGCCATAACTGCCAGGTTTATCTCTGCCTCTGCCTATAACACTTTGCTGCTTTACTTGCCTCCATTGGCATGTTGAGGTTTTGTTTCTCTGATGTCCTTGTGTACTGAATACACAGATAACACATACCCTATGCTATTTTTAGAAATAAGTTACTTTCTTAAAGAAGGATCTAAAACATTTGAAATAATTTTCATACGTCTTCCCCCAGTGAAAAGTATTCGTGTGAGTAATTCAGCATTTTGCAGTAGTGGGAACTGGATGGGTAAGGGGACGGAAAAGGAAAAGAATGTATTTTTAAAAATGCTTAGGCTACTGGGGGATGGAAACCTCAACAGTATCTCCTCTGCTTTGAGACTTCTGATTGAGAAGCAAGTCTTACTTGCATATTCCCAACTACACCTAGGCCCCTCATTCTGGCATTCCTATTGGGGACAGTTATTAGATGATAAGGAGACATTTAGTATTCCAGCAGAAAATCAGAGGCAGACAATTTCAAAGTCAAGTTAATTTATCGAAAAGGTGAGGAAGAGTCCCATCTCATACAGAGAGAAACAGTGGACTCTTGCTAGTCCACAATCCAATGAAGTTGAACTACTGTTGCTGATTTAATAACTGATATTTCGTAATGAACCTGAAAAGGAAGCAAACAAAGGCCATTAAGTGGCAAGGTGTGACAGACTTATGCAGCAGGTAATAAAAAAAAACAAAACCCAAACAACAACAACAAAAAACAAAAAAACCCCAAAAAAACAAAAAACAAAAACCCCCAACACCCCACAACAAAAATCCATGGAAAAGGAGGCTCAGAAGGAAGAAATGAGAAAATAAAATGCAGAGAGGACATGTACGTGGACTAAAACCCATGGCAGTGATTGTCAGATGACAAAATATGTGTATGGAAGAACAGATCTTATTTGGGAGGCCAGTTCTTTAATCCCCTGACCTTCAAGCCCCAGAAGTCTCCACTGCTCTCCTTCCTCTGCAAACTAAGTTCTGTATGAAGGAATGAGAATACATTTCTTCCTGCAGTTTCCTAACCTGAGAAACAATCCACTGCCATTAGCTGAGCATTTATCAGTGTGGATAAGTGACGAAGTAGATGAGAGTGAGCGTTAGACCTTGTTCAAGGGGTGAGGTTGTGACCAGCTGGTGAATGCTGTTTAAGTGTCCTTGCTGCCGTTTCCCCAAATAGCTTTACAAACCCAAAAGCTGAAAATGAGTAAAAGGTACTTGTTACCTGTTACCTCTTAGTTTTAGTTTTTAAAATAAAAGAACTGAAAATTGACTCCCTGGATGAGAGACGAAAATGAAGCTCCATACCTAGTAGAATTTATGTTCAGTTTAACCTTAAAAAGTAAATGAAATACCTTAGAAGTGCTATCATGTCTTTTCAGGGGGAGTTAGATGCTACAAATAAGAGATTCTCTTTTGATATAGAAGTATCTGTCTTCCAGGGTTGCACTGGTTTCTGCACTACAGTGAAAGATGTCCTGAACATTCTCCCTGAAATATATCTGGTGACAAATTGGAAAATGGAATCATGTGTTCAAAAAGAATTATTACTGAAAAAATTATGCAAAACATATTTAACGTATCATTATGCCAATATTTTTCATATTGAAAAATATTAGGGGTAAAAAATGACACAGTGAAAACTCCAACATTTCACTTCAGATTTCTACAGAAAATATTGTGTTGAAACATATAGTAGAAATATAAATATTTGGTACAAAGTAATCTGAAAACTACGAATGCTCCTTCTAATACTTATATTCCTAAATGGATTTTTGTTTTTAATAACTGTGATGATATTTATTGGTGAGTGGCTTTTTGTTTGCCTAAGATTATCTCCTTATTTTACCAGATTTCTTTTTCTGTAATCTCATGAGAGAGAGAAATGAGTTTCATAAATTTAGAAATACAGAATTCAAATATTCAAAGAATATTATAAAAGGGTAAAATTCTAGTTCTGTATATACTGGAGTAGGTGAATGCAAATCAAGAGTTTAAACTTACTGGAGTTTATTGCTAAACATTAAAAGAAAGATTAACATTCTGAAGATTTTTAGATACAAGTATATTATATTTATTTTGTTGGTAGTTTGTGTGCAGCTTTGCTTAACCTTTCACAGTCAAACACAGTGTTTGGTGATTTTTGTTGTGTATGACTTGATGTATGAGAATGCTTATAGAAGGTGAAAAAGAATGTTTCACTCTGTCAATATGCGAACTGCTGTGAGGTGGGCTATTATAGTGCAGTAGGGTAGATTACATGACATGAGATTTCGCACAAGTTCTAGTGCTTGCTGTTCCTTCTACGCCAAGATCCAGACATAGCAATAACTTTTGCAAATAGTAAATTTTTTGCAAATGAGACTTTAGAGGATGCAGAGTACTAATGATGCCATTCTGAAAGAAAATGGAGAAACAGCCTTTTAAAGCATTTATGGACTTCATCCAAGGACACTGAAGTCGGTAAAAATCACGTGACTTCACCGGATTTTGCATGAGATTCTTAGATTTTCTGCCGAGTTCAAAATTTGCTTGATCAAAGTGTTATTTGAATTACGAAAATAGCATGCTCAGCTAGTCATTGGAAAAAAAAAATAAAAAGGTGGAGTGGGTCCTTTTTTGTGCTGTTTAGGGTGGTAGCACTGAATTGCCATCTCTGGATGGATATGGTCCACAGCTGTTAACTACTCGGTAGGTGCTCTAAAGTGCAGAAGTGAATGCAAGTTCTGTGCATGAATATAGTACTGACCATCTTTCATTCCAGAGGGCAAGCCCAAGGTTGGAAAAAGTCACTTCTTGGTACCATGTGTGTCCCAAGGACCACTGGCAGGTTTCTTTTATCTTGTTCATTCACCCATATATCTTATGAAGGATTACAGCACTAAGTTGTTATACTCTACACTCAATACCATTAATCTTAAGTGAGTAATTTAACTTATTGTAGGTTATTAGCTGTTCACCTTGAAAACTTGTGAATAAAAATGAAAAGTATCCTGACATCTGGCATTATATATTGAAAATTCAGTGGTTAAATTCATTAATTGTCATTTGCAACAGGAAGGAGACAATGCCAGTTAAAGTATTGTTTTAGATCAGCTGTTACATAGTAACTGAAAAAAAAAATCATACACTTTGGTAGCTTGAAGGAGTATCTCTCCCCCCCCCCCCCCCCCCCCCNCCCCCCCCTTTTTTTTTTTTTTTTTTTTCTTCACCGATCAGCAGAGACACCAAGATGTTTTAGGGTTTGTTTAGCAAGTGGACACCGCCCTGGGTCCACCATTCTCTTTAGTTTATCGTAGTACTCTATGTTGGATTCTGGAAACTAAAATGCTTACTGAATTCATGAGACTGCTAGGAAAAGAATTATTGACTCATGTGTATTGCTTTGTTGTGGGTACAGGAAAAATTTATCATCATCGTTATCAACCTTCAAAATTTTCTTAGGAAAGAATAAATTAGGATTATGTCCACCTGATATTGCCTATTGATTTAAAGCATGAAGAAGGGTGGTCTGATAAACTTATTAATTTGTTAATATGGCTGATAATTAAAAAAGGGAACTCTTCTGAAAATCATGGGCTTTGCATTAGAAAAAAGTATTTTACAACTTATTTTTTAAATTATTTTACAGTTAAATCTTTTCAAACTAAATGTTTTTGAGGTTTTTATTTAGATCTAGAAGTTGCTTCTTTAAAGAGAATTTAGATTTGGAGTTATTCTTTTGGTTTTAAATGAAAATGTTGAATTAATTGGTCTTTTTCTCTTCTTGCATTTTAACTTCTGTCAAACTAATATCTTATAATTTAAATTCATGAGTTCTGATATTCATGATTGTACATGTCTTAGTTGCAGGGTATGATGTTTTATTGTTCTGGAATAACTGCATAATAGAATAATAACTTTGAGTTTACAGTAATTTTTCTCAATATGTGTGAGAAATGTAATGTTTGCTTTGAAGGGTGGGGGTATTTGTTTTTGCTTTTGTTTTCTTTTTTTTGTTTGTTTTTGGAGGAAGAAATTTGATACATTCAAAAGAGGTATAGCCTCGTGTGTTGTCGTGTCGCCCCCACCTTCCTTTCTTCCCCCCATGGGCATGCACTTTCTTGACTTCTTCCTGTTATGAAGTATTCTGTCTTGATACAGAAAAACAGAAACTCTCTTGGTTGTTGTTATGGCACAGTTAGTGGATACTAGCTTCAGCTAGAAGGATTTTGTAAAAGTTATTTATTTGGGGTTATTAAATTTTTTTCCTTATCTGCCTTGTGGATATGGGCACATTAATGTTTGTAAAGTACTTTCTGAAAATTGAGGGAAGGTGTTTGAAAAGTATAAAGCACAGCCATTCTCATATTCTCTGCCATAGTCTTAAAAAGGAATTAAACTTAAAAGCAGTCTGTTAGGATCAGTTCTGAGAAAACAGCAAAGGGTTTCAGCTCATTTCACATGGTTCAAAATTTGGGAGAGGCTTTTCAAATCAATTGTATTTGCAAAGCTAGACTTAGCCATATTTGTTTGCTGTCGTTTGTACTAAGCCATAAAGTTTTCTTTCACCATAACTAGTTGACATACTATTTCATAGTAGAAGGGTCTGTTATCACTAATAACTAAACCCAAACTTCTCACAAAATGTTGGTATTCTCCTGAAAAGCTGTTGTCTCTAATGGATACTATTCCATGTCTGTAAAGTAATTTCTTTTTTCTTTTTTCTTCTATATTTCTGAATACATTCTGACCTTTCCCCACTGAAAAGCCTTAGGTGGGGGGGTGGTGAGAAGCACCCCAAGTTTGCCTGGGAGTTATTGCTGGTTTGCCCTTTTGGAAAGAAGCTCGTGGTTATTAGAGACAGGCAGTGACTTTGGTGTGCTCCAACCCTAGTATTGTGTATATTGTATGTATTATATTATCAAGGTACTGTTTTAAGAAACATATGGGACTAAATTAAGAGAACACTTTATGCAGAATATTATGGGAAGAAAACTGATTTTGCGGCACAGGGTTGGGATTTCCAAAATAATTGCCCCCATTCAGGTGAGTCTGTGTGTCCACTGTAGAGAGGCTTCTGTTGTAAGGGGGGGACTGCTAATGCTCAGAAAAACTTTACCCTTCAGAATTCATTCTTGCTGTGAAATCAGAACCCTTACAGAATAGACACTACAGGACGAAAAGCATTTTTCGCTTAACAGGTATTGGAGAACCCAAGGAAAGGTGACTGTGCTGTTGGCATTGAAGATGGGTAGTTGCAGAATATAGGAAATGTAACTTGAAATTGCAGGGCAGAATACAAACTGTTCATTTGGATTATTTCATTTGTCAGTGTTCATCATTTGCCAATGGAATTTTATTCTCTCTGAAAATACATATTTATATATTTCTAAGAAAAGCCTGTGATACAGTGGTTGAGCTAAGTTGTTATAGCAACTGAAATAGCTCAGACATCTGAGGATAGCATCGTAATAATCAGAGATCATGTTGAGCTAACTTCAATGGAAACAATCTTTTGTAAGGTACAGAGAGCTCTGCCAGGGCCGACAGTTCTCAAAATGATATTTCCATGGTTCCAGAATGATTCAAGATTGAAAGAGCTTCTAAGGATCTTCTTTAGTAGGACTTTCTAAAACTTATCTTGAATCAATTAGTAATTTTCCCCTAAATATCATTCTTCTCCAAAATGTATTTATGCCTTTTTATCCTATTTTTATTGTGTTGTGTATCAGAAACTGATAAAGCTTGTAATGTTTGATGAAAATTAACAAATCTTTGCTAGGGCAAAAGCTTTTTAAACATTTAATGCTACATGTGCGGAGAATGTTGTAGCTGAAAAATCTGAGGGCTCTTACTAGGCCATCAAGCTGAGACTTCTTTTAGAAGTCTAACACAATTTTAAGAGTTCCTAGGACAATCACTGGTTACTTTGAGTTTTAAGAAGGGCAAGAACAAACCAAACTGTTTTCCATTTATAAAGAAAATGTGTGTGTACATACTTTTTGTTTTTCCTAATTGCTTCATTTAACGTTGCTATTGTTCCTTCTTAAATTTTAACTTTCAATCTCTGGACAAAGGCAAGGAAACGTCCATGCTACTGGAACACCAATACAGCTTAAAGCAACTCTTACCAAGAACTACTGTCTGTTTTCAGGCTTTCTCACTTATCTCTTGTGCTATCAGCCCTTGAATTTGAGCTGTAGCATGGAGATACAATATTTCTTGCACACATCAGACATTCTGTGTTTGGTCATAATCATAGGGCTTTTGTCCTGTTCTGGCCTTGGGTTAATATTTTCTGTTGTCCTTATTTCTTCTTTACTGTCTGCTCTAGAAGTGAGAACCATTCAGATGTTGACCGTGTGCAGAAAAAGAATTA
This sequence comes from Anarhynchus alexandrinus, assembly GCA_008711295.1. NCBI lineage: Eukaryota > Metazoa > Chordata > Aves > Charadriiformes > Charadriidae > Anarhynchus > Anarhynchus alexandrinus. The sequence continues at coordinate 539,070 of VUYV01000126.1, forward strand.
TGCTTATTTTATGTAATATTTGAAATCTTTTGCTACTTATTTCTGGATTCACGATATGTCTCTATAGAAATGGAAATAAGGCCTAGCAACTCAGTTGTATTGCACACTGAGTTCCTTCAGCTGCATGAGTGAAAAGATGAAAGAATTTCAAATGAGCTTAAAAATATCTTTTCATATTACTTTGGCCCTTCTAATTTTTGAAATCTGTCATATTTTATATTTAAAAATTAAATTGAAACAGTACTCTTCCTTAGGATGGCATATTTTAGGTATATTCTTAAATGTGAAAGATCTAAAAAGAGGATGATTTTCTTTCGTGAGCTTAAGATTACCACTGAAAGCAATAACTCCTTCAAGGAATATAGCTAAATGGGATAATATTCATGTGACCAAGAGCAATTTTAAATGTGCAATTGATTATATGCCTTACAGTTGGAAAGCAGCATAATACAGAAATTGTGCACTCCACCAGTGTTTTGTAATATATTCAGTATGACCTAGTTCACGTATCTACTTCTTTAGACTTACGGAGACTGGAATAGTGAAGTGCTATGGTACAGTTATGTTCTGCTAAATCGCAGTGTTTGCTTTGTAACAGTGAGTTGATGCTTGCAAGGTTTGTAATACAAATGCGGGTCAGGTTCAACAAATGACCGGGGCAGACTTGATCTCTACCTTTTTATACTAATTCTACACAGTTAGCTCTCCGGTGAGGAAAACTCTCTTTGTGAAAATTGTGTCTTTTAAGGGGATACTCAACTACTAATTTCACAAAGAGAACGTGCTATCTTCTCATCTCTTTGGTCCCTCTGATTCCCTTTACTACCTATGAACTTATAGCAAGAGCAAGTTTGGTGGTGCAACTGAGACCTATAGAAGCACGTTTCATGCAGAGTGTAGGTCAAAAGTGGCAAAGAGGACAGTAAGAATTGCTGGGAACGGAAGAGAGAACGAAACAAACTATTACGCTATGCTATTAATCCATGTTGGACTCAAATCTTGAATAAAATATAAAGTTCTGGTTTTCCATCTCAATAAGGTTACAGTAGAATGAGAGAAGGTAGATGCAAACCTGTGATGTGATGAGATGAACAGGACACCTTTGTGGGGTGAGATTAAGCCTAGCATACAAAAGAAACGAAAGGGGAGGAAAGGATAGTTTGAAAGCTGTGTAAAATTACTGGTGACAAGAAATTTTTCACTTCACTTCAACTTCTCTTAACAGAGGAGTTGAAGAGAATCATATGAAATTCAGTTAAAAGTTGCAATATAAAGGAGATGCTGTTTCCATTAGACACAATTAATAGGTGTAGTTCATTGTCATGGGATGTTACCAATGCCAAAGTATAAATAAGTTCAAAAAGCAATTAGACAAGTGCACAGAGGAAAGGTTTACCAAAGAGCATTAAATATTAAATGGATGCAGATGCTAGTTTTGTCTTGAAGTTCTTACATCACAGATTATTGATGCGTAGGAGACTGTATCGGGAGAATATTAACACATACTTCTTTCATCTTTGTAGTATGTTATTTAAGCATCTGCTGCTGGACGCTGTATCGGTGAATACTGTGTTCATCCAATATGACTATTACTGTGTTCACAATGATTATTCGTAGGCTACGTAAAGAATACCTTGTTTGCCTATGCTAATTGTGGGTGACGACATAAATCGTGGTTGCTGCAGGGCAATGAACAATACAGGGGTATAGGCATAACTTCCTGTGCCGAACAGAAACAAATCCACAGTGCCTCATTGTATCTCTTATTTATAACTTGACTGCCATGCTTTCCATAAGTGTGTTTTGTGTGTGTGTTAGCTTGTTGAGTAGAGTGTATGACTTAAGCGTTGTATTGTAAGTTTTGGTAATGTTCCAGTATAAGTAGTCTTTGATCGCTGCACACTAGGCTAGAGGAATGATTTATTTGCATTTCTTATCTCTTGAACCGCACGTGGCATCTTTAACATGCATAAGAGGAAGGAAATAAAACAGGTATTGCCTTTTTGCTGTCAACTATCAACTGCACCAAACTATTTCTTACTGCTGCTTCTTCAGGTAATTTGCTGTGTCGTCGTGAATTATATTTGTTAGTCCAATTACTTTTAAATTCCTCAATAAAGTAATTTGTTAGTGTGACTATTTGGAAAGGTCAATTAAAATTACTTAGCCACAGAGATATTAATTGACATCTGAAAAACTGTTTGAAGACAGTATTAAGTACCTGATTCGCTAACAAAACTGGATATGCATATTTGGATCTCCATCTGCAGGAGCCTCCCTCTACAATGAGCTTGCATGGGAAACCTGCACTTGTCAGTGATGTATGCTGAAGCGCTGCGAAGGGCATCGTGAGTTAAGAGTTCCATGCCTGAATGTTTCTTCTTGTGTCATTTCACATCAGTTCCTTACTATTTATTGCTTGCAATTATTTTTTTTTGGTTGTAAAACAGGAAAAAAAACCCAAAAATATAAGCTGACATGGTAAATCTTTGATACATGGTCAACGTGGTTTGTAGTCTGTGGCTCTAAACAGAATATTTAATCAATTAGATATCAGTAGCTTTTTTGTGATTTTTCTTTATAGCTAAAATAGGAGAGCTGGGTACAGCTAAAATCAATTTTAAAAGACACTTTACAATACATACACATCTTTTTCACCTCTTTTACCCTTTGTTAATGGTGAGGAGAGTAAATCGACTTGAAACTGGGCCGAACAACTGACACTTACAATACTTACGCCATGCTTATTGTGTGAGAAACTAACTGTAGCATCATTAATCAAACTGTCAGGTACAATGTGAAAGTCCTATATTTATTACATAAAGAGGAACTCCACGAAGAAATGGAACCTCTATGATGAATAGACACTGGACACCAATTATTGTGGTGCTATTAATCATTATAACCATAGTTAACAGGCTAGGGACTGTGAACTTAAACTTCTGTGGGGAAGAAATGCACGTATGTTCACATTTGTATATATGATTTTGTGAGCTTTATAATCTTAAACATTCATTTGATGAGATGACAACTAGAAGCGAACGTCGCCAAGTTAACTTAGAAACACTTATAATGGAAAGTATGATGGATTGGAACTTTTCTTGCCATGGGGGCTCGGGGAACACATGCGTCACGCTGACTTTCACTGTTTCTTGCTGTCTTTCTCGCGAGTTTGAATGTTATTTTACAGAGGGATTTCCAGTATTCATTCTTAAGATGATTCTCTTGTTTCTGGAGTTGGAAAACTTCTCATTGTATGAGAATATGAAAAGGATGTACTTGCAAATGACAAGAACGGTGTGTAACATGTAAAGAATGTATGTTCCAACTGATGAGGAGAAGTCTTTGCACACCTATTTAATGAATCTCTATAATTTGTTTCTAAAAAATTGTTTTAATATATGGTAGACATCATCATGACTTACAGTTTTTCATGTAAGTTTACTGAAATTCTCTGGAAATAGTTCTGTGGCAGATACTTTTTTTGGGTCTCACTTGTACTTTCTGTAATTTCTGGAGCTTTCTGTATGAAATCCAAGTGGCTTCATGAATTTGATGTAAGTAAATAAAAACAAAACAAAACCAACCAACCAAAAAAACCAAAAAGATCCCCCCACCTCTCCCACCCCCCCACCC